>OVAX01002755.1:0-26158 GCA_900406405.1 Lepidium africanum | reverse complement strand
CTGTGTTGTAAATGCGTTGCTAAAAAACGTCCCAAATCTTGCATTTTGTTGTAGTGAATAGGCTTTTCGAAAGTAAACAACGTAGAATCATAGACTAGGTGATCAGGCTAATCTAAGCATTACACACATTTATAGATGGAGAATTCCTAATGATTGAATCCTATTTAATCCCTAATTATTGATTCCTAAATCCTTAGAAACCCTAAACCTGATTATGAAAATACTCAGACATAATCAAAGTAGAAACAATATACATGATGGAATAAAACATGAAATTGCAAAATAATATATAAGTGGGTTCAGAAATCTTCACAAAAGTATGGAGAAAATCTTCTCCTTGCTTACAGAAAACTATCTCAGCTGTCTCTAAAACATTCCGTGTTCTCTGTTGTGTAAACGAAATAAAATAAAAAGATTTTTATAGGTCCTAAAACTTGCAGGTACAAAACACAAAAACTTAGGTTATTTCTCGCGGCTTCGAAGATCGATCGATCAAGGTGTTGATCGATCGATCAATTATGAACGGTCGATCTCCAGGTCGGGCGTACGATCCTTTAAACAACTAGACCGGTAGATTCTGGGATGCACGGTCGATCCACAGGTCGGGCGTATGCTTCTGGTGCTGAGGTGATCGATCGATCTCCCTTGGTTAGTCGATCTTCACGTCGGGCGTAACTCTCGCTGAGGAGTGTGATCGATCGATCAAGGTGTTGACCGATCGATCATCATTCTTTCACTAAAACTCCAGAAATTACTCTGATTCGTTCCAATCCATGCTCTATGGGTATAATCTAGATTAAACCTGTTTTCCATCTGAAAATACTCTAAAAAGCAGACAAAAACAATGAAAATATATGAATTAATAAGCTTAAAACAGATAAAAATGAGGTATATCATTTCCCATGGCGGATATGCAGGGTTCTCGAACATGTTTTTGATCTTGCTCACAGTTTGAAACATTGGATCATGTTTTATTCAACTGCCTATACAATTTTACTGTATATATGGAGATGTAGTGGATTACAATTAGGATTTTTAACAGATTTTACAAGTCCAATGGAGGATAAATTACGATACAGCATCAAACCCTGTAAAAATCAACAGATTGATAAGTTGTTATGGTGTGTTCCTATTTTTACACTATGTGATATTTTTGCAAAATATTTGTTTCTACATTTTTCCATTTGTTCTACTATTATCAAACTAGTCATATATCTTCAATAATTTATCGCTAACGTCACCTCCTTATTTACAGCAACGATATATTGTTTCTATTACAAATGTATTTCAAAGTTAATGTGCATTTTCTTACATTCTACTATGTCTCAAAAACATCAAATGATTTAGCGATGAGATCCATAGAACAAGAATTGGACGAGAACCTCAAAAATTTCAAAATTGATAACTTTTTTTAAAAGCTAAAATCTTTTTAAAAGCAATGTTTCTGTTTCTTTTTTCTTTTAAAACAGCTTAAGATTAAAAAGGTTTGTGACCATAAGAAAAAAACAATATGTAGAGGACCAATTTTTTTCAATTTAATTTACGCATAAGATAATTTCGGATCAGCTTTGAACCACCAAAAGATCGGCTTCTTTTCCGCTAAGCAAATGTCTTTTAGTACTTCCAAAACCTCCTTGACGACTTTCCTAACAAAATAAGCCTCCCCTCCGGTGCTACAGCTACATTTGTTAAAATAAATGTCGAGATAAGTTCTTTATAAAGTTTACAGTCGATGGTGCGTGCATGTACCTTGTCTCATCGAATTCTAGGGCGTGCTTATGGGGGACAAACTCAATTGCCTTTTTCCATCGTTTTATCTTAGCTATTTCAGACTTGTACATAATTTCTTTCTCTCTGAAATGGTCACCGAATGTTCCCTTAAGGTCTTTCACATCAGATATAGGCACCTTGTAGAAGATTGGAAACACCTTGTGATAGAAAAGGGTAGAAGTGATCTCAAAGTTAGTAATAATCAAAGGATCGATTTCTTTACGAGAAGTATTATATAGCAGCAGAACCACACCAAACTAAAGTCTCGTGCTATATGTCATCGATAATAAAGTTAGAGATCTAAATCTCTGTAAAATGAAAGTTTAACCCTATATTCTCGGAATAATAGTTTGAAATTTCTTATGTATTCCCAGAATAATAGTTTGAGACTTAGATCTTTAATTTTATTATCAAAGACATATAACACGAGACCTTAGTTTGATGTAGATCTGGTGCTATATAATAATTTTTCTGGAAAAATATATTGGTTTAGATCTTAACATTGGTTAAGATAAATATATATATAGAGTTTTAGATGTTCTTCCACACCTTGAGTCGACCTTTTTCCGCAAGTTTTTTAATCTTCACAAGCTCATCTAAGCAATAATCTGATTCCGGGTACCTGCTGGAAAACACAACTATGGCAATCCCTGAACCCTCTATCCTCTTGAAACGGTTCTTGTGGTCTTCACCTATTTTCTGTTTTGTGATGTTGACCTCATTTCTCTCAAGTGCATCTACCAGATGACTAATAAAATTTTTGCCCACCTGATCTTTGTAAAAATTAATGAAAACTTGAGCGTTCGGTTGCTCAAGCTTGACTTTACCGTGTAGTGAAGAGTTGGTGAAAGTGCTTAACACCAAAAGAGTTAATATATGGTTAATATTTTTAGAAAAACCAAAATGCATTAAAGGTGTGCTCACATAACTTATTATGTTGAAAAACCAAGTGTTACCTGTTACTGATATTTATGTCTTCGACCTTCTCTGATCTGGTAAGAAAGTGAGAGACGAGTTATAAAAGCTTAAGAAGCAATTGAAAATTATAAGTTTTTGCAGAAATAAATACTTACAGTAAAATTTTGCGCATATCAGCAATTTCATGGAGGCAAAACAAGAGAATCAGAAGTTCACATATTTTCAGGGCTTGTTTGATTCCAAAAGTCTTTTTCTTTTGGTTTTTCTCCAGTGTAACCTTTTGGCTTTCCTCCAATGATGTGATGTTTATAGTTCTTTCCTTAACATCTTCCACAATAGTTTCGATAATATCACTCTGCGGGTTCAGGTTTGGACTGCAATACGAGTGAAGAAAATAACTATCTACCCAGAGTTGGATTTGACCTATTGATTTGAAACATTTGAATGGTCTTCGAATTTTTAAGGCCCCAGTTAGTTAAAATTCAATCTCTATTATAATAAAACTGTAATGTTAAGATTTTTTTGTATCTTTTAGAATAATAAAAAACAATTTTAATTTCTCTGATTTGTTTTCATTGGTCGGTTTTTTTTAATTACTCAATTTTTGTTTGTTTTGATAAAACCTTTTTAATAAATTAGTTGTTTTAATTTCAATTAATTTTATTGTAATAGGTTGATTGTTTAAATTTGTTTTGATTTATGGAATTTTTAAACTATTTATTTTGTCCTACATTTTGATAAGACATTTTAAAACAAATTATGTGTTTTAATTTCAATTAATAGTTTTGATTGTTTAAATTTTTTTGATTTGTGGATTTTTAAACTACTTAATTTGTCATACGCTTTGATAAAACTTTTTAAAACAAATTATGTGTTTTAATTTCAATTAATTTTATTGTAAAGAAACCTGGAAAGTTAAGGTTAGAATTCTAAAACTCTCGAAGGTATACACTAAAGACCATGATCAAACTATTGATATAGTTCTTTGTGATTCTAAAGTATGTTATTAATAATTTATATATTGGAATATTATTATAATGATTAAAATATTTTCTAATTAATTGATATATCTTTTAGAGTGATAAAATACACTATATTGTGAAGAAAGAATTGATTTCAAAATTCGGAAAACTTTTTGAACAATGAAAAACTAAAAGTATTACATATAACAAAATTAATTTGAATAAGTGATATCCCTAATATTTACAAATAAATATAACACATTATCATAACTTATATATATATATATATATAANATTTACAAATAAATATAACACATTATCATAACTTATATATATATATATATATAAAAGATAAAACTTGATATTTGGTTTTCTAATATATATATATATATATATATATATATATATCCAAAAAACACAATTTTGTCCTATGCAAGATACAAGGTTCATCTAGTTATATATATATATATATATAACTATATTGATATCTAGTAAAATTTTGATTTAAGGGTAGAGAAAAAGTAACATAAAAGACAAATATCAAATTACTCGGATGTAATTTTCTTAAAAAGGTTGTATTTCGTATTGAGACCATTTCAAGTCCAAATCTATCTACCTCCAAGCTTTTAATTAATAACTAAGTGCCGGCTCATGAGAATGGACAAGGGCCAATTTTTTTTTTTCAACCAATATATTAATAGAAACACCACCAAAAGGTGAAGTTTAATTATAATTGCAACTTTTTTGAAAAAATAAAATAAAAAGCCGATAAATTTCTTTTTGGAAGAGACTCAGAAAAAAGAAAAAAGGATGGCCTAAAAAGTAAATATTCTTAAAAGAAACTCATTAAAAGAGAGGGCTATAAAAAATTTGAATTTACACATATAGTGAAAAATTGCCCATGCTTTTTTTTTCCAGTTTAATGGTTAGAATAATTCAGTTAATGACTTTGATATCATGAGTTTTTTTGTCTCCCCACTATTACATACTCCCTCTATTTCATAATATAAGTTGTTTTGCTTGAAAACACCAAGATTAAATCATTTCTTTTACTTTTTATGTTTTCTATAAAAATTATTTATTTTATCTCATCATTTAATTAAAAAAAGGAAAAAGAAATGATTTAATAGAAAATAAAAAAATGAAAGTAAATGAAAAATTGAATTTGTTGTAACTTTTTATTATTTTTTTGTCTTGGTTTTGGAAAATAACTTATATATTTTTAAAAATATTCTAAATAATTTATATTATGCAACAGAGAGTATAATAGATTAGAAAAAGATTTTAGAGTCTTGGTTTAAGATATAAATAGAGTTTTGTCAATCCAATTATTTGACAAAATATATATATATATATATAGTGGAAATAAATAAATTTGCTAAAAGCTCATAAAAGTTTTGAGCCGGCTCCTGATGAAACTCAACCATTTGGTTACCTTTTCTTGTCGAACGTGTGGCCTGGTTCCTTGAGAATTGACCGCAAAGCTTTCTTCCACTTATTTTTGGTCCGATAACCTACATCCAGGTCCCCGAATGCATCATCAGATTGTCCGCTTAGTTTGTTATCGGTTGATTTGTCCAACTTAAAGAAAATGGGAATAGCCACCAATTTGCCTTTCTTTCTACGCTCATTGATCGTTTTTAGCTCTCTCAAACAAGAGATTGATTCTGTGTACCTCCCAGAGAAGATAACTAGAGCTATCCTTGACTCCACTATCTTCTCTAATTGTTTCTCTAGGCTTCTGTTTTCATCCATGTCCACAGAGACGTTACTTGTATTGTATTTCAAGGCGTGGACGAGATTGTTGACGAATTTATAGAGCTCATCGTCCTTGTCATCAAAATTGATGAAAACTTGATGTTGTGGTGGAGAGGAAGAGAGTTCCACCATGGCTAGAAGCCGGAGAACAGTGATTCGCGTCGTCTAGTTAAGTTGTGTGGAGACCAATAGGCATCTATATACAAAAACAAGTTTAGTGTTCATCACTTAAAATAAGAATTTTTAATTAAAAACTCTTCACTTATTGACAATTGAATATTATCATTATTGTCAAATAAATCAAGATCTGATCTATAAGACAAGCTTATCTCTAAAACCTTTACTAGATGAAGTAGGGTGGAGTCGAACATAAATTTTTTTATAGGTTAAAACCCTCAAGATTAGTTTTGTTAATAAAAAAAATTATTTTTAGCAGTTTTAAATATTTTTAAAAAGTTGATGTCGTATAAAGAAAATCATGACAATATTCTTATAAGATGGCATTAACTCTAATTACCTTAAGCAAAGAAACGATAAAATATCTACAATTAACAAACCCTGAATCGCAAATCCCAAACAATTAATGAACCCTATTGTTATATATTTAAATTTGAGTGATGATATACTTTGTTTTCTTTATATTTTTATATATCCTTATATTTGATAAGCATGGATAAGTATTTTAACTGTTGTATAGTTTAATTTACACTCGTCAGGTTATGATTAGTTTTCACACAATTTTATGTAAATTTATTTTTGTGAGTTTGACTGTAGAATATATATATATATTATTTAGGAATCACAATCACTTTTGAGAAAATTATTAAAATACAAAAAAACATATTAAATTTTTTTTGAACTAGTTTTCTATTAAGTCACGCATGAAAAAAACATATCAAAACTCCTGTTAAATACACTACATAATTTCATCTATTTTATTAATACATTAAACTAATAAGATTACAACTGGAAATTTATTTGAAATTCTACATTAGAAATGCAAAAGATACTCAATTTTTAACAAAAAATTAAAGCTAAAACCACATCATAAAATTTTGAGAGAGCAATAATTAGCTGCCAGCTGTTGTTTGAATTAGATTATTTTCTCCATAATGCATGGAACTAATTTAATTCATCCATTCAGTGAATGGAATGCAGTGGTTGAATTATAATATCTTGTCACCATCTACACTATACGATCATTGAAATCATCAACATATGAATAAGAATAATTAATCGTTGACGTCTTATTAAAATCTATTTAACCATTACTGTCTTCCTCCAAATTTAATTTTATTCGAATTGTTTGAAGTTGAATGAATGAAGCGGTTGAATTGATTATGTTATCAACATATGAATCACCTAAAATAATCAGTAACGTCAATATATATATATATATTAGCTTCTATAGTTTTCCTCCAAATATAATTATTTTTTCTATATATATATATATAAGATAGCTTGATTTGTTAGAGATGTAGCTTTGATAAGATTTAAGCGGTAAACTTTTTGGTGTGTAGAGTTCATAAATTTAAGTTATTATAAGTTTTTGTTTTTACGGAGAAAAACCTTCTCTAAATGAACATTTTTGTTGAATAATGAGAGTTAACTAGAAGTCTAGAACATGTATTATAATAAGTACTGTAATTGGTTGATGTAATATATCAGGACTGATTGGATGAACCCAACTTGACTTTTATGAAGCAATCAAAAATAATACGTCTATCTTCAATGAGAGGGATACGTTTACTTTTTGTTTTGTTTTGCCTTTGTTGACTAAACTACACTCACATTATTATTATGGAATCTTAAATTATAAGAATATTAGATATAGACCGCGTGACGCTGTAGTATTTGCTTTCAAAAATTATTTTATACAGTCAATGTGATTGTAAAACTTGTAAAACTGAATTACCTGCTTCAACTGGTGTTTGTAAATAGAGTTAAGAAAAAAGTTGATCACACTATTCTCAATTAAAAGTCAGATATATAAATCTAATTTAAAAGGTACGATGGGATTAGATTAATTTTTGTTTCTAGATGTCTCTTTCTTTCGTTCATCCATTTCGACATGTGGTATTTACAACAGAAATTTGGAGAGATATACAAAAAATACATTGAAATTTGCAATCTACCACTTTTATTTTTTTAATTAAATCATTTATGGGTCCACCTACACTAACTACCATATTCTCCTTCTCTTTCCCTTCTCTCACATCTCACGATTTTTCTCCTCTTCCTATCTTCTTCTTCTCTAAACTTCTTCCATCAAAATAACTTCTCCTAATCTACCTGAATTGACAAATAAATCTGTCTACAAAAATTAAAATCTCCACTTTGTTATTGATTTCATTTTACTTTTGTCCACTATTTAATGAAGCTTCTGAATGTCTCTTTTACTTTTGTCCACAAAATCAAAATCCTCACTTCGTGATGAAAAACAAATTCGAGAAGAATTTGGCAGAAAAGATGAAGAAGAAAAAGAAGAGTAAAGGGTTCTTATAACTATAAGATTATCTAGATTAGATTTCAAGTTTATGACAAATTGATCTACCTACAAAAATCGAAATTCCCATTTTATTATTTATTTTGTTTAAATAGATCCGAAATTTTGATGCTTCTATCACTCTTGGATTTTCTTGATTCGATTTCATACTAATCAAAGATCATTTTATTTTGATGCTTCTATCTTTATGTAGAATCATATTCAGATTGGTGTAGGAAATGGTGTGTAGATGTGTAGCGGCTAATGTTTATGTAGCAGAAGTAATTAGCAACTAAGATGATGAGTCAGCTAAGATCCGGCTGTTATTAGCAGGTACAACACGTGTGTTGTGGTAAATGAAAGCGCTACCAACTAAAAGCAGGTACAATACATGTGTTGCGGTAAATGAAAGCGCTAACAACTAAAAGCAGGTTTAGCAGTTAACAACGATGGTATGAAATGTAGTAGCAGGCAAAAGGAGATGCAAGTTAAAAATGGAAATGAATTTAAAACAAGTTGGTTAGCAGGCAGCGATGCATATAGCGGATACAGTTACTGTGAATTAGCAGCTAAGAGGTAAATATATTTAGCAAATAAACAAGTTTATGTGGTGGATTGAAAACACTACTAATATAACATAGGTTTAGCATGCACAAATAAGTGTATGACAAGGTTACTATTGTAAACACACTTGTGGGGTCCTAAAATCTACCTAATTAAAATAATGAAGATTGTAGATTCTTAATTAGTTAGTATTTTTTGTGTATTGACTTAATTCACTCTATTTACAATGGGTATTAAAAGATTACACGTTTATTTTTAAACTTAAAGTTCCTTATATAGACTAATGTGTACCATTGAGATGGCCTCTACATCGGCGCTCACGTCATTGAAGGCTGTCAATGGTTGCGACCTCAACTTCGTCAGCCACTGAGAAATTGTTTCTTAGAGAAATTGCACCTGATCAACATATGGAGATTGAAAAGCATTAGCTATCGAACTAACACCAACAATTATGTCCAAAAAATAATGGTTTAATAGGATATCAAGCTTCTTGTAAAAGAAAACAATTAATATGCATCACGCTTTCATTCTTTCCAACTATGACATATTTCCAAGTTACAACAAATTGATTATATCCTAGTCATAAATCTTGTATATCGTGATTAGCCACTATATATATATATGCTTCTCCTTGATTGTATAGTGAGTACATGTACCATCTGGATCTAGACACTCTTTTCAACACATTGATAAACACGCATATGACATTCTTGTGTCAAGTAGAAGCAGTGGGCATTACGTTATTCAAGTAGGCTAGAGTAAAAAGAAAACCAATGATGCTACAATCCCAATATAGTCGAAATCCCAAAAGCAACATAGTTAACCAATTCATGCTTTAATGAACATTCTTCTGTATAGGATCGGTCAAAAGTAAACAGATGTGTGGTTGAATGCCATGTCGACATGTTACATATATAACAAAACATAAAAAATATATAGCAGAAACAATAAGAAAGTTACCTTCACATAAGGAGAATCAATAAGTATTGGAACGTAATTGTCTCACATCAAAAATTGAGACCATTCTAATCTAATATTTATAATATAAGGTAGGGGTCAATCCATTCATTACCAATTGGTTTTGAGTTGAAAGCCCATAATCTATCATGGTATCACAGCCTAAGATTCTGGCCCATCAGACATGCATGATGATATGCGTCTACTGTGGGTCTGGCACAACATGCATGTATTATGTTGATGCGTATGTTGTGGTCTTTTGAGATGTTCGGTTATACTACATATCATTTCGAGAGGGCGTGTTGGAATGTAATTGTCCCTCATTCAAAAATTGAGACCATTCCAATCTAATATATCTAACCTAAGGGTCAATCCACTCATTGCCAATTGATTTAGAGTTAGAAACTCATAATTTATCAATAGAGATGTCAGACTTGGTATCAATAGAGATGTCAGACTTGGAGCGGATTTTAACCCCACCATACATCTCCTTTAATGTCTAACCAGCGGGCAGTAGACAATCTCTATATGGGTCTATAATATGACTTTCATTATGGTTGTCCGTCTTTAATCCATACCATTGTGTGTACTATTTATATAAGTTTTAGCTGTTTGTGCCATCAAAAATTTGTTGCTTGACCAAACCACTGTTTACTCCAACAAACTATCCTAAGACTTGCAAAAATTATCTTAAAATTGATTATTCTTATCTCAATACAGTCGTTTACCGTATATTAATGACAATTTACTTCTGAAAAATATGTATTTCAAAGTTAATGGCTATAATTTTTTAATTACATTCTACTATATATATCTCATGAGTAATTGAATGGTTTAACGGAAGTGATCTATAGACTAAGATTCTCAAAATTTTCAAAACTTTTTTTTATTTTTGGTAAGAAATTCAATTCAGCAATTAAATAGAGTTGTTGGGTAGTACACTCTTAGAAAGAGAGTCTATAACGACATTTAACTCTCTCCTAATGAATTTAAACGTGATAAGAACAAAAGATAAAGATAACCCTTTGATATCATTGATAACAATATTTTACTGTGTTTCAAATACTATTACACTAAGGTGTCGATATAGTATATATGTGTCAAACCACTGGGAGTGTAACTAACATTCATGACACAATTAACTACTCTAATCCAAGCCAATCAGAGTGGTTTTTGTCTAGCAACCTAAATGAAACTCGAGCATAAACTAAATCAAACGCAAAAAATAAACAAAGCAACCAAAATAAACAGAGTAAGTAGAGCAAACAGAGTAGCAGCTAAACACAATAGTGAAAAATAAAGCAACAGGTAAAACAAGCGGATGGTGATGAGAAAAGGGGTTCATGAGGAGTGGGTATCATGGATCAGCGAATCACTTAGATCTATTAGGCGCTTGACAACACTCAATAAAGCAAACCTCTAGACAGTAAGTTCAAAGGATATTGAATCCACTCTCGTGACAAACAAACTCGACTAACCTATTAACAGACCCTATCGCCATAGGCGTTTGACAACATAACCGACATGAAGAAACAACTCACTCAAGCCGATTCACACCTTAGACAATCAATCTTTCGATCTAAGAGTGTGAATCTATGAAGATGGTTCGGTCAAACATTTTACCAAACACCTATCGGGTGCTAGAACGTCTAAGAACATGCTTCAGTTGATCAAGATGAAACAAATAGTAACACCAACAAATCAGATGAGATCTAAGCTTTCCTAACCTCAAGCAACCTAGAAAAACCTAAGATCCATGCTAATCTAACCCATCCTTAAGAGCTCTATGTGAACTACTCAGAAATCATGAAATTTTTTAATAACGAAAATCACAGCAGGTAACATCAACATCAGACTCGAACTCAAATAAATAACAAGATTCAAAGAAAATAAAATTTGCATTGAAATAACACAAGACATAAAGTATTGTTCTCACGATTACACAACGAAAAAGTGGTTCTTGCTCAAAAGAGGTTAAAACTCGGATGTTAATTTCTGGCAACAACCACAACTATTTATACTAATTTCAGTTTAACCCTAGAGTGACTCCGCCCATTAACAGCGGTCCAGCGTGTGGTGAAATTTGGCTTTAGTTTGGCCCATATGCTGAAGTGGGCCATAAGGTAAAAGTTGGTGGCCCAAATGACGATGCACTCGACCTCTAACTCAAGCTTGCTCTCGTGTGTGTGCTCGGCTCGACCATGGACTTGATGCTACTCATGTTTTACCCTAGCAATCTACTACAAGTGCACAACAATATAGTAGTAGTACTTAGGGATCGATATCAGGAAATGTAAATTTATTCCAAATCGTATAGGGAATTGTAAATCTAACTACTTAAACTGTTTGCAATCAATAATAAAAAAACATCAGGCATCGGGTATTCATCAGGAAACAGGAATCTAATCGGAGAAATTATTTAGGGAATTACAACTCTGTTCTCGACTTGAACATAAAGGTTTGATAAGTCCACTGTCGTGGCACTTATCACTCAATTTAATAACTTAGAAAATCCTAACTTTCGTTGGTCCTAGCGAAGCAAATAGGCATTACCTAATGGGTTCAATTATCCACAGTCATTCTAACTATGAATTATCGTTGGCTAGAATCAAATGCTAGTTAATCATGCTAATTTAAGCTTTAAGCAAGAGTTTAGATGGAGAACTTTCTACCAATCAATCCTATTTTATCCCCAATCATTGATTCCTAAATCCCTAGAATCTCTGGACCTGACAAGAGATCTACTCAGACATAATTGAAATTGAAACATAAATCATGTAGAATAAAACATGAAATTGCGAATCAAATATAAAAAGGGTTCAAAAATTCTTCTCAAGTGTGGATGAATTCTTCTCCCTGCTTACAAAAGTTAAAACTACTGTAAAGAGTTCTCTGTTGTGTCTCTCCTCTCTCTCGAAAAATAATAAAAATAGCTATATATATGTTCTAAAAACACAGGTACAAAAAAAGGAAATTAGGTTATCTCTCGCAGGCTTCGCTGATCGATCGATCAAAGTGTTGATCGATTGATCACTGGTGAGTGGTCGATCTCCAACAAGCTAGGTCGAGCATATGAGTCTTTAGATAGTTGATCGATCGATCGATCACGAGGTGTGAGGTCGATCAATAGGTCGAGCGCATGCTCCTGAGGACTTAGCTTGATCGACCGATCAAGATATGTAAGGTCAATCAACAGGTCGAGCGCTGCTCTGACTAAGGAGAATGATTGATCGATCATAGGGTTAATTGATCAATCTAAACTGCTGAACCTCCAGAAAACGTTCCAAAATCCCTCCAAACAAAGTTTTGCGGTTGTAATCCAAATCCTTGCTGTTTTCCACCTGAAAAGACTCTAAAATGTAAACAAAGACTCTGAAAATCACTAAATTAATGAACTTAAAACCAATAAAAATGAGGTATATCAGGACTCGACACAATCTCGAGTGTATATTTTTGTTCTTTTTTGCCAATCCTCTGCTCCAATTCGGCTCCAAGTGCGTCTCATTACTTTGCTGCTGATCCTTGAATCTCTTAGTCTCAACTCGTCCAGAATACTCCAATTTATGCTTTCCAAGTACCTGAAATTTCCTCCGATGCGATATGCGTGCTATGCAAGTGTATAATGTGCTTGGAGATGAAGCTATTTGAACTCTAAAATGATGAAAATGTAGTAGATATGTATGCAAAAATGACTAAAGAAGACTCCTAAAATATGCTAAAATCTATACATATCAATCATCGACGATAGTGAAGATCTCAATTGGAGCCTCCCCTGAGACTATGGATTTGATTAGAATATGAGAATTAGAGAGTACTTATAGGCTTTGAGCTCCTTCCCTCATAGATTGTTGTATTGCTTCTCTCATAGCAATGGCTTCGGCAATGAGAGCCGATGTGATGTGATATTCCCTTTGCGCTTGTTGATGGAGAGGTTCGCCCTCATGTGCTGTCAAAATTTCCAAAACTAATAAACAATTTTCGAATAAGAAATGTATGAGAAATGACTAGTTTTTTTTAATCTAGTGATTAGGAGGATTCAGTTAATGAATTTGACATGAGCTGTTCAATCTTTTCCTAATATAAGTGATAGATTTAAAAAGAGATTTTGAAGAATGAGTTTTAAGCTCTAAATAGAATCTTGTCAATCTAATTGTTGACAAAAACAAAAATACATAGAAAATCATATTTCATGACAAATAATAATGTTGCTGTTTTATTTTTCTTTTCAAATACAGTTTAATATTAAAAAATATTGTGACGTGTAAATTATGATAAGAGAAAAAAGGAACAATTTGTAGAGCAACAACTTTTTTAAATTTAATTTACGCCTTGAACCACCAAAAGAATGGCTTCTTTTTCACTACGGAAATGTCTTGTAGCATTTCCAATACCTCCTTGACGACTTTTTGAACAAAATCAGCCTCCCCCCCGAAGCTACATTTATATTTGTTAAGAAAAAATGTGGAGATAAGTTGTTTATAACCACTACAAGAAATTAAAAGTATAGTATCATTTATTTTATTTGTTTGCATCAGTTTTAATTGATACAAATGTTATTTACATCACTTATAAAAATGACCATGAAAATAGTGACTCAAATAATTAGTGTCAATTTAAGGAATTGATGCAACTATTTTTATCATACTTATACGTGATGTCTTGTGCGGTTGTAAAAGATGCAATAATAGTATCATTTGTTAGAAATGATGTTAAATGACATATAATATATCATTTGTTTATTTATATAAATGATATAATATTATTGATGCTATATGCATGTTTTTTTAGTGAACGTTAACAGTGCATAAATGTAAAAAGAGTTGCATATATAAAAGTGAACTTCTATGAATTTTATCAGATCTAACAAAAAGTCATACAACAGATTTGACTAATTAATATCTTTTGAGGAATTACTTATCTATGAAATGGTCAGTACAGTGCCGACCCTGAGTACAGTGAAATATTTGTTTAGGATCCCAATAAAAACACCTTATATAAATTGAATTTTTTTTTCAGGTTTTTAGTTAGGCTTATAAAATTAAAAAATGAGTCTTTGTTTCCTGTATTGTTTAGGGCCAGAATCTCAGAACCGGGTCTGGGTCAGTATGATTGAGCAATGAGGTGAGAAGTAGGAAGTTTGAAAGAGAGATATTATGGGATCCTAATCTAGACGTTATATAACGAAATTAGCCCAAAAAACATTGACTAAAAAGTATGTATTGGCATGAAGGTTTGATTACATTTCGACAATAAATAGTACCTTGTCTCATCGAATTCTAGGGCATGCTTTTGTGTGACAAACTCAATTGCCTCATTCCATCGTGTTATAATTGCTGGATAAGACTTGTACTTCTTTTTTGTATCTTTGAAATTGTCACCGAACTTTCCCTTAAGTTTTTCAACATCGGATATCTTCACCTTGTAGTAGAGGGGAAACACCTTGTATAGTTAAAAATATTTCCAAAGTTAGTAATATGTGTGAAGAGATGTATTATGTGCACTTTCTATAGTAATAATAACATTCATTTTCTAATAATCGAGAAGTTCCGGTTTAACGAAACCGCTGAGTCCATATCTTTCTTTATAAGGGATTTGAATCTCCAACTGAGAATTGACGCATCATCCCATTTCATTATAATCATTTCGGGAGCCAGGAATACCTAAAATGCCCCTGGCCAAGTAAAAATAACTAGTATTTCGTGTTCGAGGGTAATCGATTCTTGACTTAAACCAATAAAGCGACTTCCTCATCAGGTGGAAACCAGTCCAAGACCACGTGGTTTAATAGAAAATAAAAATGACTAGTATAGATATATAGAGAGATTTAGATGTTCCTCATCACACCTTAAGCCGACCTTTTTGCGCACATTCTTTAATCTTCACAAGCTCGTTCAAGCACCATTTTGATTCTGTGTACCTGCTCGACAACACAACTATGGCAATCCCAGATTCCTCGATCATCTTGTAAAGGTTGACGAGGTCTATACCTACTCGCTGATTTACGTCTATGAAGACGTTGACCTCACTTCTCTTAAGTGCAGCCACCAGATGATCAATGAAATTGTTGCGCAGGTGAGCTCCACGAAAATTCATGAAAACTTGAATGTTCGGTGGCTTGACTTTACCATCTATTGAAGAGTTGGTGAAAGTGCTTTACACCAGAAGAGATAACATATGGTTAGAGATACAATTAATATGTAGAAATAAAATAAAATTATATGTTTATTTTTGCAAAAATAAAATAAAATGACACTTACTCTAAAGGTGTACTCCTATAAGAAATTTGTTGGAGAGTAAATAAGAGAAGCAAAACACAACAAACTTTCAGGATTTGTTTGATTCCACAACTCTTTGCCTTTGGAGTGTAGCTATCTCTTAATATATTTTCAGACTTTGAAGCCTTTTGGCTTTTCTCTAATGTTATTTTTTTCATCTTTTCCTTAACATCCTCTACAATATTCTCGACAATTTCACTCTCGGGACGAGAGTTTAGGCTACAACAAGATCATAAAAATGTTATATAAGATTTGTCGAGCTTTTGATTGATACTTCACAACTTAGTTACCTTTTCTTACGATCTTGTGGCCTGGTTTATCAGAAATTGACTGCAAAGCTGCCTTCCAATTATTCTTTGTCTCTTTAGACTCATGACTCAGATGTCTCAAAGTATAACCAAACTGTCCCCTTAAGTCTTTGACGGTGGATTCGTCCAACTTGAAGAAGATAGGAATAGCTACCATTTTGCCTCTCTTCACAAACTCATTGATCTTTCTTAGTTCTTCCAAGCAAGACGTTGATTCTGTATACTTTCCGGAGAATATGACCAGAGCGATCCTTGACTCTTTGCTTCTGTATTCATCCATGTTGACTGAGACGTTGAGTTTATTATTATTCAAGGCTTTAACGAGATGGTAGATGAATTCATAGAGCTGGACATTCTTGCCATCACAACAAAAGTTGATGAAAACTTGATTTTGCGGTGGAGAGGAGGAGAATTCTGTCATAGCTAGAAGCCGGAAGAACACTAATTCGAGTCCTCTAGCTAAGTTATTTGGAATTAAATGCAAGCCAAATATATTGTGGGGATTACACGATTGGGTCGAAATAGAAAAAAAAAGTAACGACTTGATCAAAGACACTTCGAATAGTCAATTTTTTGTTAGTACAATAAACTAATAGAAGTATGTCTAGAACTTTTATTTTAAATTCTACTTTTAAAATTCTAAAAACACATAATTTTTAACAAAAATTCAAACCTAGAGCACCACTTAAATAAATTTGGAGAGTGTAATAATTAATTGCCACATGTAATCTTGCATTAGATTAATTATGTTCTTCATGATGCATGGAAATAATTTAATTCAATCATTCGGTGACCGCCCCAGTTAAATGAATGAGAAACGGTTGAGACTTAAATTATGTTATCAACATATGCATAACCTTAAACAATCGTTGACGTCAAATCTATCTCTCTCTGTTTCAAAATGTAAAAAGTTTTAAAATTTTTATTTTCTTTTAATTTATAAGATGTTTTAATTTATAAGGTGTTTTACATAGTTCTAGGTAAAGTTTAATGGAATTAATATTTTTTGACCTTTAATATTCTGCTAAATTATTTATGATTGGTTAGATTGAATTTAAATTAAATATTAAATAGTTTTTAAGAGCCAATTAATATGTTTCTTAATACTTGTGAAAAAGTTAAAACCCCGAGGGAGTAGCTATTACACTCTTCCTCCAAATACTTTTAATTATTTGTTTGGTATAGCTTAAGTACTTTATTTGTCGGATTTATTAGGACTAGTTAAATTAACCCTAGTTTACTTTATGAAACGATCAAAAATAATGAGTTGTGAGAAATAGGTATACTTATTAGTAATACATAACTTCATGTATCTTATTAATACATCCGACTAATAAGCTCAAAATTTTACATTAAAAATACATTATATAATTAAGTACCACTTGTTATTTTGCATTAGAAATAATTTAATTCAGTGGTCGTCGCATCTGAATGACTGAAGTGGTAAAAGTAAAATATGTTGTCACTATCTACACGGTAGGATAATTGAAATCATCAACATATGAATAACCTTAATTAATCGTTGACCTCTGAAGTCTATCTAATAATTATCGTCTTCCTCTAAATTTTATTATTATTCGAGATGCCTTAAGTATACTTTAGTTGTTAAATCGATTAGGTTTGAATGATTGAACTTCAATTTGACTTTTATGAAAGGATCGAAAATATTTAGTTGATCACTATATATTATCTTTTTGATCATCGATATTATCATCAACTTTCTAGGTAATCGATATGGTCATTTTTAATGTATAATCAACAATGCAATTAGAGGTATTTAACAGGCCGTCCGCGTTCATCTGGATTGTCCATGGCGAATAATTATTTTTTTTAAGATTGTAGTGAACTGGCCCGCTAGGACCGCCGCCCTCAAAACAATATCTAGGTCCGCCCTGGTAAATATGGCGGATAAACAGGCCAGCCCACAGACATTGTTTTTAATATTTTAATTTTGAATTTATTTGTTTAAAAAATATTTAAAATAATGATATAACTTAAATAACTAAAAATAAAAACTTAAAAATATTTCATGTATTAATAGTTTAATACATACTAATATTAAATATTTATAAAAAAGAACTTTGCTTTTTTCTTTAGTCGAGAAAACTTTGCTTTGTTATTAAGAAAATAACAACTAAATTTGTTACAAAAATAATATGGTAAAAACTTTAAAAACCTTAGAATTTAAAAAGCGAGGTCCACTTTTTAAACGGACTAAAAATATATGTCCAAACCCACTGCACTACGGATTGGGTTGGGCAAAGCTCACGGGCATATGACCCGCTTGACACCTCTAACTGCAATTCCCTTGTATACGGAAGAATTTAATGAGATTTTTCATATTGTGTTAAACTATACCATCTGAGTAGCTTTTTGTGCTATCCAAAGAAAGCTTATTGAGACGCTCTAACCCGCAAACACAGTCCGGTTTGAGGTTGAGTCTAACTACAGCTTGACAAACAGTTAGTCAGATTATGTTCCTCTTATCACTTAGTCAGTTTTCGTGTTCTAGTTCAAATAAATAAACCCATTTAAACACATAAACGGATTCATTCAACTTAATCGAGATGAAGATCTAAAAACAACAATGAAGGTTCATTATAGGCTATTACATTGCAAATTGACCAACGACCTTTTATCTACACCATTCTTCCCTCCATCCGCCTTAGTCTCACGTACAGCTTTGTTCGAAAACCCTGCATCATCTGAATAACCGTCAGATTTAGTCCAGCAAATACGGACTTGACCACCTCAAATGGAGGTTCTCAAGAGAGTAAGTAATGAAAATAGAAATTAGAAAAGGAGATGAGTCTCTTAAACAAGAGGTTCAAGAGACTCGTATTATATTTGTCTTTCTACTATTGATATATTTTAAAATTTAATTACAAAGATATATTATATTAAAATAATAATTTTTTTATTGTTAAGAGATTCAAAGAGAGAGACTTATGGATGGAGGTGTTCTTAGATCTAGTCCCCGAGTAAAAGATTTTAACTTATTTTTTTTTAACTTATATTTTTTTGTTTTGTGGACAATTGGATCAGCAAGATCTGGTTAATAATCTAAGGTATAACCTTTTTTATGTGTGGTGATGTTTTCTTATCTATTTTTTTTGTCAATAATTGAATCGACAAGGGTCGATCCATAGTGTAAAACCCATTTCTAAAATTCTTTTTTAAGCTACCATAATGCAGCGGATAAAAATCGAACCTTTGTGCCAATTCATTAGTTGGATCATCCTAACACCAGACTGAGACCAACTCGGCTACTTCACTTTTATTTATTTATTTAATTTTATTGTTTCCTTTTTTTTATAAAATCGAATTGTTAAATATATCCAATCATTTTTCTTTACAAGCTCATATTAAAGCTCTTTGATCTTTCGGAAATAAATTTTACCCAGAGATGAATACATAAGAACACACTAAACCGTTCAAAGCTCTCTCTAGTTTGCATAAGTCTTATAACCAAGACTTTATTTCTAAATTTAGAAAACGTAATCAAACACCCAAAGAAAATGAAATACAAAAATTAAAAATTTAAACAGTTCTCTAAATCAATTAAATAGAAAATCGTTGATTAAAAACGTTGAGCTAAAGGTTAACGAAAGGAATGGCAGCTTTTCACTATGGAAATTAAATGTCTTCTAGCATGCTTAATACCTCCTCGACGACAGTTCGAACAAAATCAGCCTCCACTGTGTTGCTACATTTGTTATAAAAAAATGTCGAGATAAGTTCTTTAATTAAAGTTCACACTTAGTAATCCATGCATATAAAAAAGAGCCACAAAGGCAAAGGATTTCTATGAATTTATAAGATCTAACAAAAATCTTACATACATTTTTCTTGATAATTCAGGTATTCTGGGTGTTTAGCCTAGACAGTCTTAGTATAAACCATAATATATAGCTCGTTGGGTATTCATCATCATACAAAACATCTGGACCGAAGCTCAGAAACCAATTGACCTACTAGAAATGTATAAGTTTCTAGCAAGTATCGAAGTCGGTAAACGACCAAATACAGAGTTTCGCTCACATCTGATCCACTAGCTACAACTATTGAGTTATACAATACATTACATATGAATTAATGTATACTAACTTCTTTGAGGAACTAGTTAAACCACTACATGAAATTATGTTCCAAAGATTTGTTATACTACTCCTAGACTTGGATCCTTAATTATTTTCCTTCGAACTTTCTATTTTATTGTTAAACCACACATATTAAGTAATTTATACGTTTGATTATATTTAGACCATATAAATTGTACCTTTTCTCATCGAAACTCAGGGCAAACTTTTGAGAGATAAACGCAATTGCCTCTTTCCATTGTTTTATCATAGGTTCGTCCGACTGATACATGTACTCTTGATCTCTGAAATGGTCACCAAATTCTCCCTTTAGTCTCTTCACATTGCCTATTGGCACCTTATAGTAGATGGGAAGCACCTTGCCATAGAGAGTAAAAATATTCCCAAAGTTAACAATATGTGTCAAAAGATTTATAGCAGTATTAACTAATATTAAGTCTAGATCTTAAACTCCTATATAATAGAAGCATGCAAGTGGTTTTTAGCCTAATGGCATATCCGCATATGGTAAATCCACTAAAGGCAAACGCACTTGCACATCCCGAAGTCGAGTCTCACCGTCTACATTATGTAGGTACTTGGCTAATGGACCGGCTAGTTGTGCCTCAATATTGACAAAAAAATATAATAGAAGCCTAGCGTTTTGAAAGAATAACATTTATTATAATATTTATTTATCCTATATCATTAGAGAATTAAGAAAATGCTAGAATTATGGAAATATTAATTCTTTAAAAATTGTTACACAATTATTAATCTTAATCAAAAATTTCATGTTTATCTACTAAGATATTTTCTTTTTAAATCTGTTTAATTAAAATATTTATTATTTTAACCTATTATATTATAAATAAAATAGAAGGATAAAATATTTTATTAAAAACACATATTTAATTAAAATCTTAAAGTATATTGAAATTATCATTTATTTACATAAATTATAATACGCCAAAACATTACATGGACACGAGTAAATAAATTATATATATGTTTATCATATAGTAGATTTAAAATTATTATTACTAGATTAAGTACACTTAAATAGAAATAACTATATATTTTCACACATATATATATATATATATATATATTAAGAATATATTATGTGTATAGCATGGTTAATTAATCATCTTATATATGTATATATGTCATATATATATATATATATGCATATTCATCATCATACCTCAAGCAGGTCTTGTTGTGCTCGCTCCTTAATCTTCACAAGCTCATCTAAACACCAATGTGATTGCGTGTACCTACTCGAAAACACAACTATGGCAATCCCAGAGCCCTCGATCCTCTTGAAAAGATATTTGATATCTTTACCTCTTTTTTCCAGTTTGTCTATGAAGACGTTGATCTCACTTCTTTGAAGTGCATCCACCAGATAACTAATGAAATTTTGTCGCAGCTCATCTCCTCGGAAATTGATGAAAACTTGAATTTTTGATGGCTTCTTTTTGCGGTTACTTGAATAGAACTTGAAAGGGCTTCAAACCAAAAGAGATAACATTGTATATATGGTTAATATTCTTCGAGATTAAATATGGAGAAAAGAAAATAAATTGTCACCGTAGATCACCTCATAGACGTGTTATTTTTCTACGTATTGAATTTCTAAATCTCACGTCCTTAATAATATCACGTGGGGTAAACACGTCTCTTTAAAATCAAACTCGAGTGGAAAAAACAATAAATGTAACACTCAACTATTTGACTAAATATACTTCCCTAAATATATGTTATATCTATCTCAACAATAAAAATATTAACACTTTTTAGAAGCAATTGAAAATTATTAAAATTTGCAATAAATAAAAAATAAAATTATACTTACATTCCGTAGCTCAAGGGCATCGGCGGAGGACGAAGATTATGTATAGGCAAGTTAGATTCTATCTCTTTGAGCTTCTCTGTTCTCTTCTCACTGGTAAGAAATCGAGAGACGAATAAAAGCTTTACATTTTTAAGAAGCAATTGCAAAATATAAGTTTTTTGCAAAAAAAAGAAAACAGAGATGTATACTTACTCTAAAGGTGTCCTCATATAAGCAAGTTGTTGGAGAATAAATAAGAGAAGGAAAACACAACATATTTTCAAGCTTTGTGTGTAACCGTCTTTTGATATTTTCTCATTAGCCTTTTGGCTTTCCTCCAATATAATTTCTTTCATCTTTACCTTAACTTCCTCCACAATATTATTGACAATTTCACTCTTGGGACCAGGGTTCGGGCTGCCATAACAGTGAGGAAAAACAACTAATATGTGACCAACATGAAAGGTTCTAAACTTTGTGGAGCTTTTGATTCATACTCAATCACTTAGTTAATTACCTTTTCTTTTCGATTTTGTGGCGTGATGTCTTGGAAAGTGACTGCAAAGCTTCCTTCCACATAATCTTCTCTTCAGTTGCCTTCAGATGCCTGAAAGTATCACCAAATTGTCCCCTTAAGTCTTTGACGGTGGATGCATCCAACTTGAAAAAGATGGGAATAGCCACCACTTTGCCTTTCTCCACACACTCATTAATCTTTGCTAGCTCCCTCAAGCAAGTAGTTGATTCTGTATACTTCCCGGAGAATATGACCAGAGCGATCTTCGGCTCCAGTCTACTCTTCAGTTCGACTTCTACCTTTTGGCTACTGTCTTTGTCTTTTACCTTATCGTTGTCTTTGTCTTTGGTGGTACATACGCTAATTTTATTACTTTTCAAGGCATCCTTGAGATCTTTGACGAATCCATCGAGCTGGACGTTCTGGCCGTCCCAATGGTTGATGAAAACTTGTTGCGGCGGACAGGAAGATAATGGTGCCATGAAGAGAAGCCAGAGAACACTAATTGTAAGTTAAGTTGTTTGGAGACGATTGCAAATTAAATCGTCTATTAAGCCTAGATTTCTGTCAAAATATATATTACTACTTCTGTTTTATTTTAATTGCAGATATCTCACCTAAAATCTTTTATTCACCCCTATTGAAAATATAAAATAATTACCTAGGTCCAGACTAATCCTCAGAATCTATAAAAATCTTGGTTTTATTGCCACTTAAAACATTTTCGGGTGGTCAAAGATGTTTCACGTATGTGAATACTTGAACCCTGCCAATAAAAGATAACCAGGATAAGTTCTCGACCAACTAAACCAATTCAATTTAGTCATAATTTTTCTTTTGAAATCGTACTAATACATAAAGTTAATAAGTGTCTTTGGTCTACTAGTTAAATACTACATCTGCTTTATTCACCCGAATTCGATTCAATAAATTATGTTTATCCCACGTGATATTGTTAGGAGTTTAAGAGTTTGGCTATGAACCAAGCTTATCAATCTTGACCAAAAAACAACACTTAGTTTGAATAAAAAAATGTGAAGTGTTTAACCACACTTAATAAAGGGTAGTAATAATTAATTACCACTTGTTGTTTTGCATTAGATCATTTTTTTCAGGCTGCATAGAAATAATTTAATGCAGTGGCCGTCGTAGTCGAATGACTGAAGTAGTTGAATTAAAATATGTTGTACCATCTACGCGGTGGGATAATTGAAATCATCAACATATGAATACCCTTAAACAATCGTTCACGTCTATTATCTATTATCTAGCTGAAAATACTGATGATCTAGTGACTAATTAAGTTATTAATGAAATAAAATGATACGTGGTTTCTAAAGTAGTTAATTCTTGTTCAAATGATTCACTATCTACGTATTTCAAAAAAGATTTTGCAATGAAAAAAAAAAAAAAAAAAACGAAAGTGTAGAAAGATTTTTGTAAAATGTAATTGGAATATTGCAATCAAACTTTATAATTGTGGCAAGACAATCACATTTATAGAGTAAGGAGTGTTAGATCATATAATAATAATGATTTAAATTTAAATGTATATTATAGAAGATAAATGAAATGCTGGTGCAATAATTGAGTAACGACACATACAAATCAAGAATGAAGCATCATTTTTAAATTTCAAAATGCGTTAACCAAACATTTTATTGTGCGTTAACCAAACATTTTATTGTTAACAATTTGTTCACGCTCCGATATAGTTTAAATTTCACTCTCTAAACCTTTTTTAATTTTCCACCTATACTAGAAAAGGGTCAAACTATTAATGCTATAACCATTAGTTGGGTTATATGAACCACCAACCAGAGTAGAGTTGGACAACATAATTAAATATTGTAGTATGAGTTCTAATTTTCATAATTAGTACAATATAATTTAATTATTTTCAATTTTTAAAATTATCCCATATAGAAAAACTTTTCAGTTTTTTTCTCTCTTTAATTTCTAGACCTTTGAATATTAGAACTGATTTATTATTTTGTAATGTTAGATGGTTAACTTATAAACAACTCTCCACCGGAGTGGTTTACAGTTTAATGAGATATAGATGATTGTTGACTAAAAAAGAAGAAAATTACCAGTTGTACGTACACATTTTAATCAATTTTTTAAGTATAGTTTTAACCCCAAAATAGTGAATAGCATTGAATATAGCCTTTACTATCTTTCTCCAAATTTAACTATCGTGGATATAGTTTAGCTACTTTAGTTGTTGGATCTAATAGGATTGACTAATGAACCCCACTTTTGACTTTTAGAAACGATTAATAATTAATTAATTGTGGTTTATCTTCATCTTTAATGGGAGTACTACGTTTACTTATTTGTTCTTGTTGACTTCTAATACAATCGATTTTTCTTTTGGAGTCTTAGTCTATAGAACTATATTGGGGTTCAAAACCTTAAGTAAATGTATACTTATAATTTTCAATATACAACAATTTGTTAAGATCTTTAATAATCATGCTCTCATCTTCTTTACTAATATTCTGGTTGATGGGTGCCTCAGATGAGGTCTAGTCCCGGATATGATTTCTACGTCGCGACCTTGGTGAGTCTGAGACGATGAAACCTGAATGTTGGGCGGAAAACGTTGTGAGACCCACAAAGGATGGTGATAAATCTTTTGATACTCGAATCCGTTCAACCTTGGAATCCTCACAAGGAAAAACTCGTCGCTTGTTCTTGAATCCTCAAAGAAAGAGTGGCGGACTGTTAAGAAAAACATGATCTTTATTAATAACGTGGTCAAAAATACAAATGCCAAAGGGAATCTTATATAGTGGTTCGATGGCTTGGGGGCTTTCAATGGGCAATTTATTACAAGATCCGAATCATAAAGATGAAATCAAAACATAAAGACAGAATCAAACAAAACGGGAAACAAGTGACTCAGCACTTTAACAAAACGGGAAACAAATCAAAACAATAAATAGTGTGGACCACGTGAATCAAGGCCTGATCTCGGACTTAATGAGGTGAGGCCGCGATCGTACCTGCAAACAGTGAAACGGTAAAGTACATACGTACCTGGGCCGGTCCGATGGTTGAAGGCGTGTGGGCCGCAGCCGGCGTAGTACAGTCTGCGGTCTGTGCTGTGCAGGTTGCGGCCGGGACGGAGCTATCCACGTTCTTGTTGGTGGAAACCTCTTCCTCGTCTGGCCGTGGTAGTGTGAGTCGGGTCAGGTCCGTCTCGGCTAAGGGCTCGATCAGGTTGAGCAACGTGCCGATAGAGTCAACGAACTTGTATCGGACGGCTTTCATCCTGCTTCGGGTGTCCGGTCCGGGATGGACGATTGGGATGCGCTGGATGGCCGCCATGATCAGGAGGCTATGGCTGATGGCCTCATCATTCCCTCCCCCTTGCGAACGATCCGGTATCGGATCGGTTGATCCTGTATCAAAAAGAGTAAGGTCCGAAACATTGAAAACAGGATGTACCTTAATATGATCGGGTAGGTCAAGGCGGTAGGCATTATTGTTGATGCGTTCTAGCACTTTGAACGGCCCGTTGCCTCGTGGTGCCAACTTCTTGTTCTGTTTATGTTCCTTGGGAAACCTTTCGGTCTGTAGATGCATCCAAACCCAATCTCCCGGTTGGAAAATAACTTCCTTCCATCCCTTGTCGGCTTGCGCCTTATACTTGGCTGTTTGGTTCTCGATGGTGGCCTTGACATCCTCGTGTAATTTTCGGATGTATTCGGCCTTGG
>OVAX01002754.1:0-26179 GCA_900406405.1 Lepidium africanum | reverse complement strand
CTCTATGGATTAAAACAATCCGGACGCATGTGGTATAATCGCTTAAGTGATTATTTGTTGAATAAAGGATATACCAACAATGCGATATGTCCTTGCGTATTTATTAAGAAATCTATATCTGGTTTTATGATCATTGCNCTTGCGTATTTATTAAGAAATCTATATCTGGTTTTATGATCATTGCTGTATATGTTGATGACTTGAATATAATTGGAACTCTAAAAGAAATTGATGAGACAAGAACTCATATGAAGAAAGAGTTTGAAATGAAAGTTCTTGGACAGACAAAATTTTGTCTTGGACTCCAAATCGAGCATCTTCGGAATAGAACTTTTGTACATCAATCAAATTATACAAAAAGGATCTTAAAACGCTTTTACATGGATAAAGCGACTCTTTTGAGTACACCTATGGTCAATAGATCGCTTAATATTGATAAAGATCCATTCTGACCCTGTGAAGATAACGAAGAGGTATTGGGTCTTGAAGTACCTTATATAAGCGCTATTGGTGGACTTATATATCTTGCAAATTGCACTAGACCATATATAGCATTCGCTACTAATCTACTTGTAAGATACAGTTCGTCACCTACACGCAGACACTGGAATGGAATAAAACATATACTTACGATTATTTTATAATAGAAATTCTAGTTTCGATTTAGTTGGTTTTGCAGATGCTGGCTATTTATCAGAACCACATAAAGCTTGATCGCAAACTAGATATGTTTTCATAATCGGAGGCACTGCAATTTCTTGGCATTCCCAAAAGCAGACTCTAGTCGCTACCTCTTCAAATCATGCAGAAACAATTGCACTTCATGAAGCATGTAGAGAATGCGTATGGCTCAGATCCATGACTCAACACATACAAGAAGCAAGTGGAACAATCATAAATAAAGAGTCAACAAAAGTGTTAGAAGACAATGCTGCTTGTGTCGCCCAACTCAAAGAAGGTTATATCAAGAGCGACCGAACGAAACATATTTCCCCAAGATTTTTCTCTTACACAAGAGAACTTGAGAAGAATTAAGAAGTGAATATTCAATATATTCGTTCAACAGACAATGCATCAGATTTGTTCACGAAGGCACTTCCCACTACAACGTTTAGAAAACATGTTCATGGTATCAGGATGCGCCAACTACGAAACTTATGACATTCGTCATTTTAGGGGGAGATTATGTCACTGTACTCTTTGTTTCTCGTTATGGTTTTTATCTCACTGGGTTTTTCCATGATAAGGTCTTTAATGAGGTAGTACGTAATATATATAATCAACTATAGGTAATTAAGGAGGAGTGTTATAGATAAATAGATTTAATAATTACCTATATACCATAGACATAATAATCATGTATGTAAACCATCTCACCTCATTTCTTCTATATATACGTGCATCCATATATGTAAAAAACATACTTCATACTTCAGCATAATAAACAAAAAGTGATCTTTCTCTCTTATCATTATCTTTTCACTTCTCTCTTTTTATCCTCTTCAATTACCACTCTACACACATTTCATCTATTATCCTTCTAGTTTGTCTTTTCCTTTTGTTGTTACATACACTAATAAATATTAATCATACCTATTATAGATATATTTTATATAAATTAGTCCATTTGAAAATGTGTTTTTTGTTCTCATTTCTGAATTTAGTTTTATTGGGCCTTTTAAGCTATTGAGCCTGACCCAAAACTGAAATCATTTGTGCAAGCTTTAAATAAATTTTCACTTGGATTCTGAACTAAGATAGTGGACTTTAACTATTATCAAGATTGATTTTAGATGTAGGACCTAGACCATGTTTTTTTGTCTAACGGAGGTACATCATAAACCATAATAGTAAAATCGATACAAAACCTTAGTAAAATACGTAAACTAAAAGCAATCAGATGGAGATACTCGAACACGTGTTCGGAAATTTTGAATATATATTGGAAAATTATTTTCGAATTTAAAGTGGATTTCCATCTAATCTTAGTTTTGTCGTCTCTAAAGTCAATCGAACATACAAGAGAGCTCTATAAAATAAAAATATCAAGTTTTGATGAATTTCTCGTTTAATCAAGGGTTTTTTCTAATGAACCATATTTTTTGTCAATTGAATTATATTAATCAGGATCTATCCCATATGAGTCTGTTTGGGACAAAGAGATCAACCACCTTGAGATCATGTCTTTCTTTCGTACGTGGTTTGATTGGTCAAACTTTGGAGATAGGAGAGACCAAGAATCTTGACAATCCTTGTATGTTTTCTATTCCTAATGACCCATCCAAGATTATCTTGTAAGACTTCTCTTCCCTCTAGAATGCCTTTCCAATTATGAGACTCGTTTGCTGCTTTTGAGACCTGTAAGAAAGATGAGTTATGACAATACTTTCCCAACAGCACTCAACTTACTATTACATTCGGATCTTTTAAGATTCTCCAACTGAGTTTAGCTAGCAGAGCTTTGTTGAACGATTGAATATCCCTGAACCCTAGACAACCTCTCGATTTTGGCCTTGTCATTTTGTTCTATGTGATCCAACAAGTTTCTTATGTCTGGTTTTGTTCCCACCAAAATCTCGTAAGACTCTAGCCTATCATAAGTCTTTGTTATATCAGTCTTGATTGCAATCAAACCTCTTTGCATTAGACATCTTTAGGGTGTGTAAGACTTCATGAGTAATCAGCACATTATCCGAAAATGCTCTATTTGGCAAATGCTCATTGATTCTCTGATATAAGATTTTTGAGAACTCGTTTTAGCATGTGAGATAACATCTTGGAAATGATTTTGTAGTAGGTATTGCAAAGAGTTATTGGTCGGTAATTTGCTACCTTTTTTGGGCTAGGTTTCTTAGGAATCAGTTTGATAATTTTCCATTTATCGCTTTTGGTAGCACCCCTGATTTGCAAAACTCTTTGACTTCTTTGATGATCTGATTCTTCATTGTCTGCCAATGTGATTAGAAGAAACAGGCTGAAAATTCTTATCTCCCAAAGTCAATCCTATGATTCTCTGCTTCCAATAATTCTCTTCCTCTTGGTACGCCTTTTGAAGTTCCTTGTTAATTGATCGAACTTCTTCTTCATCACTTATATCTGATATGCTCATTACTCTATCCAATTCCAGCCTTTTCCCATCAATCTCTTCCTTAATATTCCAATTTCATTTCTTTGTTCCAGATCGAAATAGCTGTTCTGCATTTGCTTATCTTACGTGTAATATACTCCTCTTGGTTTTACCAAATATCCTTTACCAACTTCTTAACTTCTTCGTTAAGCGCCTATCATATCGGAAAATGCCTCGTCCTCTCTTTTTTTTTCGGTCTAAGATAAGTAATAACATGTCTTTAAAAAACTTACGAAGATGCCTTTGGAAAATATTTTCGAAATACTGTTTACTTTAACTTATATTTTAATACCCTTTGTCTCCTAAGATATTAGAGACCCATTCATTTTAAATGTTTCGTAAGAAATCAAGAATGTGCTCAGCACTGATACTGAGTATCTTGATTATACGAACCCAATTTACAAGGTATCAACTTGTCATTTCCTTTTGTTTTTTTTAACACAAACTTGTCATTTCATTATTGTAAATTTATAATATAGTAATATTAGTGGGCTGGTTAAAAACATTAAATTTGCGAGAAGTTTGGACATGAAAAAAAATAATAATAATAATTGAAGAGCTTGTTGGCATCCACCTAATCAACTTACTCAGGTATGCGAGGCATGCTTAGAGAGACACAAAGGGAAATAAAAAAGGTAGAGTGAGAAACTTTGAGAAGCTGACCGGAGAAGACGAAGCAAGTTCAAACTTTGATTGTGAGTTACTCTTTTCTTGTATAACTTCATTCTCGTACTCACTTCTGTAAGTTTCGATCTTTGATTACCCCAGATCCAGTACTAGATTATTCAGTAGGGGTTTTGTTTAGGTTTATGCTATTCAATTTTTTGGTTTTCTCTGGAAAATTTTGTGAGTTCTGAGATCTATTAACTCTCTTCGGTTATCAGATTTCTCTGATGATTTTTATCGCATAGGGAAGGATTTGGGTAAAAGATGGATGGGAATTTTCCTCAAGGACTTGTGGTTCGTGGTGGAGCTTCTTCTTCTTCTTATGGGGGTTTCGATTTGCAAGGTTCTATGAGAGTTCATAATCAGGATTCCATGAATCAGCATCGACACAATCCTAATTCTCGACCACTTCACGAAGGTCTTCCCTTTACTATGGTTGCAGGTCAAACCTGTGATCATCACAATATGTCAATGACTGAGCAACAGAAAGGTGAAAGAGAGAAGAACTCAGTGAGTGAAGATGATGAGCCAAGTTTCACAGAGGAAGGTGGTGATGGTCACAACGAAGCTAACAAACCGACTAAAGGATCTCCATGGCAGCGAGTTAAGTGGACTGATAAAATGGTGAAGTTGTTGATTACTGCTGTGTCTTATATAGGCGATGATTCGACTATAGATAGTGGTAGTAGAAGGAAGTTTGCAGTTTTGCAGAAAAAGGGCAAATGGAAATCGGTTTCTAAAGTTATGGCTGAGAGGGGTTACCATGTTTCGCCGCAGCAATGCGAGGATAAGTTCAATGATTTGAATAAACGGTATAAGAAGCTTAACGATATGCTTGGTAGGGGAACTTCTTGTCAGGTTGTGGAGAATCCTGCGCTTTTGGATTCGATTGGATACTTGAATGATAAAGAGAAAGATGATGTTAGAAAAATCATGAGTTCCAAACATCTCTTTTACGAAGAGATGTGTTCGTACCACAATGGAAACAGATTGCATTTGCCTCATGACCTTGCCTTGCAGCGTTCTCTACAGTTGGCGCTTAGAAACAGAGAAGATCATGATAATGATGATGCTAGGAAACACCAAATGGAGGATCTTGATGACGAGGATCATGATGGGGAAGGTGATGATCATGATGAATATGACGAGCAGCATTATTCACATGGGGATTGTAGGGGAATTCATTATGGAGGTGGAGGTTTAGGTGGTGGTCCTTTGAAGAAATTAAGACAAAGCCATAGCCGTGAAGATGCAGACCATCCGAGCCATGTAAATTCTTTGGAATGCAATAAAGGCACAATAACTCAGATGCCTTTTCCTCAAGCTGATGTGACTCAAGTTGGGGCAGAGAGTGGGAAATCAGCTTCAGTTCAGAAGCAGTGGATTGAGTCCCGGACTCTCCAGTTAGAAGAGCAGAAGCTTCAGATCCAGGTTGAAGTGCTGGAACTGGAAAAACAGAAATTCAGGTGGCAGAGGTTTAGTAAGAAAAGGGATCAAGAACTTGAAAGAATGAGGATGGAAAATGAAAGGATGAAACTTGAGAACGATCGGATGGGATTGGAATTGAAACAGAGAGAACTGGGTGTTGACTTATAACCCGAATGGCTTTACTTGTCTTGATTGGTATGTATAGCTCCAATAACGAAGACTCGTTTTCTGCTTTCATAAGCTGCTTTGATTGAAATGGTGTCGACACTTTGATGTGAGAGATCAGTGTGGTTGCATTGTGATGATAGTTGAGAATTAAGTGAGAGGAGTGGTTAATGTAAGCAGCTCTCTAAGGTTTGTTTTGACCTGACCCTAACTGGCAAAGGTTATTTCTATCAATCTGGTGTATTATTTTTGACATCTTAATCCATTTTTATTAGTGTAACAAATGTCTCACTTTATATTTTAAAACCATGGATTTTCTTACTTCAAATCTGTATTTGTTGGTAATTTCATCCAAAAGCTAGTTTGTGAAAAAATAACTATTTTTCGACATGGAACCTTGATTTGTTTTGAACAATGTAAACTAAAGAAATTCCTAAATTAGTAAATTGTGATCTATCTTATGAGATGGAGTCCTAGATATATGTGATCTACAAGGTTACTTTTATCACCAAAATTCTAAAATGTTTTCTGGTTTTTTCTTCTTATATTGGACTTAGATTGGATCAAGAGAAACTTTGGCAGTTTATTCCTTGGATTATATCTCTGCCCCAAAGATCTGGGTTTGCTTTTCTGCAGATTTATTTTGATTCAAAGATTCTCTATCTGAAGAATCTTTGAAGCTACATTCGAAAAGTCACTTTCAGTTTGAAGTCACGTGATCTATTTCTATCTCTTTTAACATGAATGTAAAGATGTTTCTGGCCATAAAGCCTGCTGTGTTTTGCTTGCTTTTGGTTCATCTTATGCTTCTTATTTCTTTTCTGTTTTTTTTTTTTTTTTTTGTTCANNNTTTTTTTTTTTTTTTTTTTTTTTTTTTTTTTTTTTGTTCCTCTTTCTGTAGTTAGTCATGAGAATAACTAAAAAAGAAAAGACTGCTTCATTATTAACTTATAAGTATGAAGATAAAACTCCACAAGGAGCTTGTGGTCAAATGGTTGGAGACGGCTCTAGGATTTTAAAGAGTTCGTAGGTTCGATCCCCTACTATGCGAAAGTAAAACACATTTCCTAGTCACCCTTACACGGATATGAGTCCATGCTTTCGGCCTATTTGAATACCTGGAAGGTGAGGGTCTATCTGTGAGAATAGTCGAAACCCCTCTCATAAGGCTTAGGAACTCCTGAGTTACAAAAAAAAAAAGATAAAACTCTAATTTAAAACAAACTCACCTTTTTGGCCTGTCTTTGACTCACTGCATACATTCTTGTGAAATTAAAACCCTGAAAATATTCTTTTCCCAGCAGAGTTAGTGATGCAATGAAGAATATAAGACCATCTCTAATGGTCCATATCAAGCGTGAAACTCTTGAAATCGAGCATTTTAATATTTTGTTGTTTCGATTACCAAAGGTGGAGCTTCTCTTTCGACTTCTATTGGTGCAACAAGATCATGTTCATCTGCAATTATCATGTTATGCAAAATTACACATGTAGTCATAATATCATGTAGAACATTACGATGTGGTCCTTTCACAATTGCGAAATGCAATTGAAAAACTCTAAAAGCATGTTCTTCATCTTTCCTGCAAGATTTTTGTTGCGTAGCAAAATATGTTTTTGATCATATTATAAAATAATAGGTATATTTTAATCATATAATTTTGTTTAGATATAAAATAATAATACATTATAAATTAGATGACCATTTTGTAAAGAAAAAGTCATACTCTATGGTCTTGATTGGTATGACATATCATGGAGCATAATGCTCTTTTTAATGCTCTATTAATAAAACATGATTGGTATTTAGGAGAGCATTAAGCTCTCTAAATGCTCAATACCTCAATGCTCTTAAATAGAGTTTTTCCCAAGAATGGAGCATTAAACATCATTAAAAGACAATTTTACCCTTATTAGTTAAATTAATATCCTATAGATGGTATTAAAAATAAATTATGATGTCTAATTTTGTAATTTGAAGTCTAATTACTCACCGCTATTCTAATCACATCATATAAATTTAGGGTTTGACTAGTAGAGCATAATAAGAGGCTTAATGCTTATTCTCCTTAATGCTACAGCTCCATGCCTTGCCAATAATGGCCTATAAAGTAGAAGAAGAAATAGAGTAAATAGTAGAGTTCTCTATTTTTAGAGTAAAAAATAGAGCACTATTGGAGACACATTTACACTAAATATAGACTTTGGATTAGGATTTAGAATATCATTGGAGATGCTATAAAAAAGTCAATCAAAAGGTAGTTATGACCTAAGGTTGGAAAGAGACAACAGAAGGGAAGATATCAACTGACTTGCAAATGATTGAACGAACCAAAGTATTAAGTAAACATAAAATAAAACAGAGCATGTTATGATTATGAACCAAGTCTTGAGTGGTGCCATAACTCTAAATCTAGATTCGAACTCCATTATTTGTCCTCTCATGTAACAGCATTTCATTACTACAAAAATTGTTTTTTAAAAGTATTTATCGAAAACACAGTTCGTTGTGATTTTTTCTTTTGAAGGAGTTACCCCAAATCTATTTAAGACTCATGCTAATCTTTTTGGGAGGTGTAACTCACAGATAACCTTCTCCCGAACATTTAGTGTAAGGGTGATCAAGATAACATAACTTAGTTTCAAGCGGAATTGGATACGTGAACTCCTTAAAGTTCAGTTCTGACCCATATCACTAAACCACAAACTCCTAGTTAGTCAGTTGTGATTTGGAGCCTTGTTCGAGAAATATTATTTTAATATGACAAAAAGTGTTAAAGAAGAAAGGACAGAGCTAAGGTGATGAAGACTAGGTTCAAATGATTGATCAATTCAATTATTACGAAATCTTAAGCATGTATAGTTAGAAACTTCACCATCACATGTGAAGAATCCTTGCAACTAGCAACTGTCGTAATCTTAGAATAACAAAAAGAGTCACTGTTAAACCAAAGCAAACGCAGATGTTGGGATATTAATTATACGGTAATGTGGACCATGTATTACATTGACATGGTCTTGGTTATGTACTTGTATTGCAGACAATCAGTGGTAAAGGGACAGTGGTCTCCGAAGTGAGTTAAGGTAACATCTAAAGAATGCAAGTGTATATTTCCTAGATATAAGAAGCCTCAAAGAGTTAAAAGAAGAATAATTATATAGAGGAAGATAAATGTGCTCAAAGAGTTAAAAGCAGAAACACAGGTTTTGGCAGGACTTCCAACAAAATTTTGATAGCTTTTGGATACAAATATTTGTAGGAAATTTCCAACAAATTTAGAAGATCAGTAAATCCGTCAGAATCTACTAAAGGCAATGAAATCTTAATAGTTCAGATATTTTGTGACATGTTACTTTCCTAAAATCTTAGGATAATAATGGATAGGTTGGTATTTCATCAAGTGTAACTCTTCATTATTACAAACATTAAAAACTGTCGTAAATCTTAAGCATTTATAGTTTGAATTTTCACCATTTCTTTACATGTGAAGAATCCTACAACTACCAACTGCGGTAATCTTTGAACTGCACAAAAATAAGAGTTACCTTAAACCAAAGAAAACGTAGATGTTAGGATACTATAAAAGAATATGGAGCATACTTGAATGACCTCCATTCATTACATTGACATGGTCTTAAATGTACTCGTAATGCAGATAATGAGTGGTAAAGTAGTCAAGATAACATCCCAAAGACTGGGCTCTGTTTCTTTGCTATAAGAAGCCTCAAAGTGATGAGAGAAAAACTAAAAAGAACAAATTTGGAGAGAAAATAATGTCAAATTCAATCAAACCAACTTGCTTTCCATTGAATCAGCTAATTACAATTTATAGACAAAGTGGATCTACGAACCAATTGGTTTACACCTTAACCAATCGATTCATTTAAAACAAACCGGATTTACTCAAATCAAACCGGATTCTAAACTAAAGTCAATTGAGAAGTGAATACAGATTACAATAACTCTGTTTCACTATGAATCAACGAGCCTGCTTCAATGTGTTGATAATTCAACACCACAGCTTCATACAATCCAATAGTCACAGCTTCATACACTCCAATAGTCACAGCTTTAAACACTCCAATAAAAAATAAATAGAGAGGAAGAAGATGAAGGTGCAAGATTTGTTGCTGGTGGCTATTTACTACCTTACATATGCGCAGCTGGTTGCCTGGTTGCCAAACTAAATGTGGCAACGTCACACACGAGTAACCTTTTGGCACTTCTCCCGGTTGTTACTATGACCAAGATCCTAATTTGATCTCACTTGTAACGAGAGAAATGGTTTACTCTTCGATGGCAATGAAGTGATCAAGATTTCTCACAGTGGCGAGCTAAGCATTAAGGTTAATGCTTCCTACAATTGCTACGATGGACGAGAATATGACCACAGTTATACACTGGGTAATTTTTCTTTCTACCAAAAACAAGTTTACTGTATAGTAGGTTGTAATGCTTCGGCACTTTAGCACTTATATATGGGATGCATAATAACTCAAGTGGATGTATGTCAGTCTGCGATGATCTCCCGCCCGCAAATTGATAGAGGTCCTCGATGAAAGCCAAAATCAAATGTTGATAGAACAATGATTAGAACCAAAACACAAGTAGTACTTTCTTTTGGACAATTAACATTGCCTCTTTTTTGGCTTTTCATATATTTATAATGAATTAAAAGACTTGGAGGGATTCACCACTCCTACAACACACGGAATAAGAAAGTGGAAGAAGTGATTCCTTAACAATAGGAAACCACTTCTTTATTTGCAGAAAATAAAACAACAACTAAACAATAACTTAGAGACCAAGTCTCATACTTATTTGCAAAGACAAAAGCATAAATTAAACAACTTCAATAAGCTTCTTGATGGGCTTCGTAAGTCCCATGGGCTTCTCTTGTGATCCATCACATTTATGTCTCCATCACAAATATGACATGTTATGGCGTAGGTTTGCTGCATGACTGATAGCATCTCCCCGTGGTGAGAAATCTACTATGATTTATATTTTTTACCTAACATTTTTTAAAAAATATTATTTTGATTCAATTAATTTTTGTTAATTAATTATAATATTAATATATGATTTAAACTTATGCATATTTGATCTTGTTAGATAGATAATTTTATTTTATACTTATATAAATGATTTATTTACATTCAAAACTATAAAGAAATTAAGTTGTTATGAAATAAGTTTGGACCACTTATGAAGGGACATGTGTCCTATGAGAGAGAATTTTAAGGGTTCTCAAGGATTTTCAAATAAGAACCGATTCTTCTATTTTCTCATTAAATTAATATATATTTTTTATTTTTGATTTATTTTATTGATGAGAAACCTATTACAAAACCCCCAATGCAGATGGTTTGACGTCTCTATCTTTGTGGGTAGTGAAAAAATCACCACTCGCCCAACTCGCATAAGTAATAGGCCTTCTGTGAAGAGGTTTAATCCTTGCACCTAGGTCTTTCTAGTAGAAAATGGTACTTTTGACTTCGATGTTTCCAAAGATCTTGAGAATTTGCGAAATGTTAGTAAGTTTGCTGTCGTACTAGATTGGTCTATTGGAACTCAGACATGTGAGCAAGACAAAAATAAAAGCATATGTGGTGGAAACAGCACACGTTCTAATTTTATTTGTGGAACGGGTTATATTTGCCAATGTTTACAAGGTGCTGATCTATATCAAACAGAGACCAGAATCTTTGGTGCTCTTCAAGTTGATGAAGACCAACATAGAATGGAATCACTCAACCTTATAAACACTCTCGAATTTACAAAGTAAGGAAACGAGATTAACACCAAGGAATTATTGAGTTCCCTACAAAAGTAGGTACATCTTTCTTCAGGATTATTCTCCTGGAATTCACAAACTTCTTCCTATATTTTGTGTTACAGGTTCGAGAAAGAAGATGAAGCTCCTAGTCTAAGTACAAGTAGCCGAGAGAGATGCATCTAGACGTATATATGTTTAGATTCATGTAACAGAATTTAACATAATGGATAATGGGCTAAAAGAAATGCCAAATTGGCTTAAAATGAAACTTGCCCAACTCGGATCCATCTGTCTTTGCTGTGGCTTAATGGGTTTGAACCTGGCCCATATCGAGTGAGCTTAGTGATGAATGCTAATTTGTTAAGAAAACTCAATTAAAATACAACAAATGCACTACAATTATGTAATTGTGAGCACTTGATGTTCGAATCCACAAGGAACCTAGAATTGGCAACAATAGGACCAAGAGAATCCTAGATTAAGGTAGAGAGATCAATAGAGATTGATTGAAACAAACAAAGAAACAAAGAACAAACTCAAATAAAGCATAAACCAAGCAACAAGCATGAACCAAACTAAAAGCAACTTAAACTAGCAAATGCAACAAGTAAACAAAGCAACACAAGCAACAATCAAGATTTTAAAAAAGAATGGCAATAGGATACACATCGACTTTGGGAAAGAAAATGGAACAATAAATGCAACAAGGATTCACTAATGCATAGCCTAGGGCATGAGACAAAACAATCAATGCTAGAATATCCCACTCTCATGGCAATGAACCCTATTCTAAGCAATGAACCAAGCTAAACTCTCATTTGCCAATTCAAAGCATAAAATGCATTAAACACAAGCTTACTAAGACCACTAATCCCCTAAACATCATCTCTCAAAGATCTAGGAAGAATAGCTCTAATATAGATCATTCGGGAATTTCATCGAACACCTCTCGGGCAACAAAATTCCTAGCATCATTCTTCATTTGATGAAGATGAATCAAGCATTACAACCACCTAATTAGAAGGAAACTACCAACCTAAGCATCATTGAACCAAAACCAAGCCCTAGATCTAGCCTAATCCTAAAACCATTCTAGCTAAGTACTCACACATCATGGAATTGAAAACAAGAGCAATAATAATGGTAAACATAATGAAAAAGAGATGAGAATAAGCAAAGAAATTCTTCAATTGATTAAAGAAATAATCCAAGATGAATCATCCAAATGGTCTCATGGTTCTTTTCAAATCTCTCTCAAACTTATAAGCTAAGCAAAAACTTAAGAACAAAACAATGTTAAATGAACAATAGAGGCTCAGCTTAATTTAATAATCTAATTCCATGTATTTATACCCCTTGGAATTAGGGTTAAAAATCCATTAAAAATTACTAAAAATCTTAAGTGTTTGTAGTGGCGTTGGACAAATGGGCGATGGCAATGTAATCCGTAGAGGGCATCGGACGAGTCGTTGGACGTTTGGTCGATGGCCTCACGTCCTGTCTTAGCATCAGACTGGCCATCTCGACCATTCGGTCGATGGCCTCACATCATGCGGCTTCGCATTGGATGGGCCTCTCGATCGTATGGTTGATGGCCTCACGTCCAGTGGCTTCGCATCAGACGGGCCTCTCGACCGTATGGTCAATGGCTTCTCGTCATGCGGCTTCGCATCAGACACACCTCTTGACCGTATGGTCGATGGCCTCACATCCTGCAGACTTTGGGTATATGATCGACGAGCTTGTTCTTCGTACTTCCGCATGTAAGCGTCGGACAATCCATCAGATAGATGTCCAACGCTTGGTTGCAGTTCTCCTTTTTCTATCCTTTTGCTCCAAACTATTCCCCTTTGCATGTATTGCTTCATTCTTTTAGCTTCAAACCTCCAAGTTGAGGCTCCCAATCACCTAAAAAGGACTCAAAACAAGAAAATATGCAAATGCATGAACTAAGAACTCTAATGCATAATTATATGAGTGAATATGATGCAAAATGATTATGGAAAACATGCCAAATAACACACATATCAACTCCCCCAGACTTGCCTTTTGTTTGTCCTCAATCAAACAAACTACAAGACCGAAGAAGAGGTTGAGATTGGGAACTCAAAGCCAAAGCAAGAATGATATGGTGTTAAGCTCAATAACCAAGTTAGTAATTCTAGGATGCAAAGCGAGCAAGTCTTCTTAAAAATCTTAGCCATACTCATCACAACTCAACTCAAATCCAACCTCAATCTACACAATGCATTCAAATCAACAAACTTTTTTAACATTCATTAAAATTCGAACCGTGGATCATACTATGCAAATTCAGTGAACTCATTTGGTTAAGGGAAAAGTCAAGTGATAAAACTGATCTCTTCATCAATGGGCTCAATGTGTTCATGCAAGGATCTCTCTATGAATGAAATGAACTTTGGAAAAATGCTAAAGGTTCAAGCCAATATATGCATACAAAGATAGAATCCCATCTACCCAAGTATCTATAATTGATCATAACCTAAAGCTACATCTAATCCCAAATGATCCTAAATTTCTACCCTTCTCTCAAGGCATTTCTCACTTCTTTTCATTATGTTTTGGATCATCTTTCAACTTCTTTGCTTCATTAAAGAGAGGGGTTTTAAAAAACTTGTAGGACATCTAGCGGGTTTGATTTTTCCTTAACACTTTGGTTCAACTTCTTTTCTATCATTTTGTTTCATTTCATTCTCAAGAACCACTTAAACATTTCATTGCTCTAAAAACCTTACTAGACCCTTTTACTTTCACTTTACATACCCTTTTCTCTCATATTCTTTCCTTTGAACACATTCTTCCTTCCAATCCCTTTATTCCAACATTTTCCTTATCATTCCTTTTAAGCTCAATAAACATATACACTCTCACCCAAGGTCAACTTCCCACCTAGTCCTATTCGGTTCAAAAAGCGTGAATCCAGAACTACATGAGTTGCTACCTTTATCAGCCAAAACCTAACACGTTCTACCAAGATCATTCCAAAAATAAGACCTAAAATCACACATGAATAATGATGGCTTGAAAGAAGGTTAAGCTATGAGTGTGGAAATTAATCCATTTAATGAATTGGCTACTTGGATCACAAAGAATGGTAAAATGATGAAAGAAATCCAAGTATGTATATGTAAATCCATGAGTTCATCTACAATGCCTGGCATTGATAATTACAAGTCAATACTAGGTTTCAATAGATAAGGGATGGCATCAAATCAAAGCATGCTTCAACTAAGGTGAACCTAAAATCAAGCATTCCAAGCATGGATCAATCTTACCTTTGACAAGCAATTTATGCATCAAACAATTATTAACTAGGGTATTGAACTTAGCAAGTGAATCATCTAGCTTATAAAGGCATTATCATCATTGTTCCCATGCAATCCTATATGCTTCTAAATACTCAATCCTAGATGAGATGCCAATGCAAAAGTTGGTGATTGGTACTTTAACTAGTTTTTCGTACTTGAGGATCATCATAGCATCGCTCCTCTTCATAGTGCTCATGGCATAAAGTCTCCTTTTCATTGGATATACCTCCAAGCAACTCATCTATGGTTGGTAAGTTCCAATATCCCTGAGGAATTGGTTCACCTTTGCTCGCTTAAGATGAGTGAGATGGTTTTTCTTGTGGTTTGGCTGCCTTTGAAGTTGTCGCCATTGATTTCTTCCATTTCCCTTTCTCAGTTTGAGATCTTTGAATGGATTGGTCTTGAGGTTTTGGTGGCATTGTTCCTACAAAGTTTAAAATCAAGAAATGAGAATATAGGACAATGAATTGCAATGAATTTTCCAAATTATCAATTCTAGGTCAAAGCAACACCAAAAATATCCTTAAACATTGAAGCACAACCCCAAGAACCAATGTACAATCGAATTTAAGATATAATCAAGAAATGGAAAAGTCAAATTAAAGTCAATAATTCTCACAAGGGAATGAATGAAAATTTGAAAATTCAGCAAGAATTGAAGAGATTTAACATCTAAGTACAAACAACTCATCCTAATTATACCACAAAGAAACCAATCAAGCGCCTTTCCATCATTTTCCCCAAAATTTTATGCAACATTTCATGAATTTCATTCTCAAGAACCCTAACTTTCAAATGTTCAAATATTGACCATGAATCTTGTGAAAATAAAGCTCAATCCAAGTGACCCAATCAATTTTTAACCAATCTTGAGCCAATCAATATATATAATCACTCAAATTACCATAAATTCAAGAATAAGAAATTTGAGCTAAAATGGAAATTAGAGTTTAGCTTCACATACCTTGAGTGTGTATAGGCTTTAGAGATTGAGAAACATGAAGAATTATGCACAAGAAAATTGAAAATGTTTGAAGTTTGTTGGATTCAAGATAAAAATGTGGAATTTGAAAAATTTTGAGAGAAAAATGGTGTAGAGAGAATCTAAAATTCGAAATTGGAAGAAAATGAGAGTGAAGTGGAGGTGAAAACCATTTTAACATTTTTAAGTTAAAAATTTATTACCTTGCAGGCCACCATCGGTCAGCACATCGACCATTTGGTCGAGGGGTGTACCTCCCGCTACTTACCATCGGACACACCTCTCGACCATTTGGTCGAGAGCCTTATCTTATGTGAGTTACCGTCGGACGGTCCATCGACTATTCGTCCGAGGTACTCGTTGTACATCCCATCCGCGAGTTTGCATCGGTCCTCTCCTCGACCATTTGGTCGACTCTTACTCCCAAAAATCAAACTTTTGCAACTTAATTCTCCATTTTTCCTTTCCTATTCATAGTTATTCTCAACCTAACCACGAATCAACACAAAAACAAGATGATAAAAAGAATGTAAAGTCTATATACAAAGGATATCATGGAATTTCATCCCAAGTGTGCTTGTTTTACGTCTCAAGCTCGACGTTGTCTACTGCATTTTATGCGGTTTGAGGATCAGAAAGTGGAATCTTCTCCACAATCGTGTTCTGAGAGTCAGCAAGGTAAGCTTTGATCATATGGTCGTTTACGGTGAACTCTTCTCCCGACGTATTTTGAAGTACACGGCCCCATATGGTAAAACTTCTTTAACCTCAAATGGTCCGGACCATCTAAAACTTGAGTTTTCCTGAGAATAACTTCAATTGAGAATTGAACAATAAGATCTTGTTGCCTTCCTTGAACTCTCTCTTTGCTATCTTCTTGTCATGAAAAGCCTTAGTCTTCTCTTTGTAGATTTTAGAGCTCTCGTACGCATGATGATGAATCTCATCGAGTTCCGCCAACTGAATAAAATGTCGTTCAGTAGCTGATTTGATATCAAAGTTCAAAAGGTTAGTAGCCCAATTGACTTTGTACTCAAGTTCCACCGGGAGATGACAAGCCTTCCTATACAACATGTTGAACGGTGTAGTACCCAATGGTGTTCTAAAAGCTGTCCGGTAAGCCCATGAGGCATCATCCAACTTCCTAGACTAATCTTTTGGAGCTTTTTGCGCGATCTTCCTTAAGATCTCCTTGATTTGTCGATTAGAAACCTCAACTTGCCCCGATGTTTGTGGATGATATGGAGTTGCTATCTTGTGCTTGAGATCATATTTATTCATGAGGCTTTCAAAAACCTTGTTGATAAAGTGACTACCTCCATCACTTATCAAACCTTGGAAAGATGATTGTCTTGAACAACTTAATCACAATCTTGGCATCATTGGTAGGACTAGTAATAGCTTCAACCCATTTAGACTATAATCCACAACAACCAAAATGTAGATATTCCCATAAGAAGAATGGAATGGTCCCATGAAGTCTATACCCCAAACATCAAAGATCTCAACCTCTAAAATGAAATTTTGAGGCATTTCTTGTCTTTTTCCAATGTTACCTTGCCTTTGACAATCGTCACACTTGGAAATGAATACTTGTGCATCCTTGAACATTGATGGCCACCAAAACCCAGCTTGTAACACTCCTGTGACAATCTTGAATGTAGAAAGATGTCCTCCATAATAGAACCGTGTCAATGAAAAAGGATTCCTTGAACTTCTTTTTTCAAAACGCAATGTCGGTACATTTGATATTTTCCTTGTCTATATAAATACGGTTCCTCCCAATAGTATCGACTCACGTCCTTGAAGAACTTCTTCTTATCATATTTGTCAAGGTTAATCGGTTCAGCTCCACAAGAAAGATAGTTCACAAAATCAGCATACCAAGGACCCTTCTCATCCAACTTTTTTGTAGCTGCTATCTCTTTTGTAATCACATTGGTGGCTTGAATTGCTTGAATGAACAACACATGCTCCTCACGAAGAGAGTCATCAAGTGGTATCTCTTCGTCAATGTGTAGTCTTGAAAGATGATCCGCAACACCATTCTCTATACCTTTCTTGTCAATGATCTCAACATCAAACTCTTGAAGCAACAAAATCCATCTCAACAATCTTGGTTTTGCGTCTTTCTTCTTCATCAAGTACTTCAAAGTGGAATGGTCGGTGTACACAATAAATTTCGATCCAACTAAACAATGTCCAAATTTCTCAAAAGCAAATACCACACCTAGAAACTCTTTCTCGGTTGTTGCATACTTACCTTGCTTCAACTCTGCGAGTCTACGACGAACATGGTAGATCTTCAAATCAACGCTTGGAACGAATATCGTTCGGAGGTTTTCCCAAGCTTTATGCGCCGTTTTCGCAAACATCACACGCTTACAATGTTCTTCAATCATTGAATTATATAGCCAACTCATAACAATTGCGTTGCATTGAACCCATGGCTTACAGAGAGGCAAAGAACAATCTGGTTTCTTGATGGTTCCGTCGACAAACCCGACTTTGTTCGTGATTCGAAGGAAATCGAGAAAATTATTTCTCCACATGACGTAGTTATCTTCATCTTTTCTGAGCTTCTCAATGGAGATATCTCTGGGTTGAAAATTTAGATGAGGATAATATGGTGATCCTGGGTCTGTGGGAGATAAGCTGTTGTCCATACTTTTCGCCATTGCCGCTGCTCACTGAGGTCTGCTTCTAATTCCTAGGGTTTGCTTTTCATCACTCTCGAAGTTGATTTTGTAGTCTTTAATATTAATATTTCGAAATGTGAAAAAGGTTCAAAATATTTAGTGAATAGCTGGGTTTAAATGGATCTTAAGCTTCCCTTTTTGAGTCTAAGGTTCCAGTGTTAGAATATCGATTTGTTTAGAAGAAAGAGAAAGACGAGACAAAGTAATATTAGAACGAAAATAGAAACCTTAAGTTGTTGGCTTGCATCTCTTCAGCGTGACTTTTGGGAAGAGTCATGACACTTAACTAATTTAACAGTCACAACTCTTAATGTATAAGTGACTTGATACATACTAACATTACTATCTATACTAATATATAAAATATTAGAAACTCTATTATTATCTAACATTCAAGGATAATAATTTTATAAACATAAAGTCATACACTTATTATTTTTCACCAGAAGTAGAAAAATTCAAAGATTATATCAAAAATATTATAATTCTGGGCTTTTAGGTCATTCCACTTCTTAGACAGACCATCAAATTTTGTAGTAAGAACTTTAGTTGCTTTTTTCATACAAGACTTTAGTTTTTTCTCTTTTTGTTATTTTAAACGCAATATTGCAAATGGAAATTTGTGTTTATTATTATGTGGATTAAACGTTAACAGACAAACTCCTTTGTATATATATAAGCAACAAATGTTGGCCAACTCCCTCGATCAGCCACCATCTTTATAATTTCTACATAATCTACAGCAAACGTAATTTCAGTGATATGGAGAGTGAGGAGAAATGAGATCATCCACAACAACGCTTCGATATCATAATGGAGCTGGATGTCATTGGCGTCGAGAAAATTCTAAGCTAATACAATAAATCCTTCAAAGAGAAGATCGTCTCTTCAATGACTGGTCATTTCCGCTCTTCCACCAATACACTTATGATTTTTAATATATCATGAATGTTTGTAAAAAAATATTAATACTAATTTTAGTTTAACAATTATAAAAGATTAGTTATCAATAATATTGACTTTCTTATTTGTTTTGTCTAAAATTTAAGATATAAATTAGTTGTAAAAACTTTTTGTAACATATATTATATTGATTAATTTGGTTTTTACTAATTATAAGATAGTAATGAATATATATATATATATATATATAACTTTATGTTACGTGCAACCAATAGATAATGCTTTTTGGAGTATCTTATAGATTAATGCGGAAGACATTTTCATTTTGGTCGTATTATAAATTTTAAAATAAAATTAATCTAAACTTCATAACTATTCTTAAAAATAGGATTAAGATGATTTTGTTACAAATTTATATATAAAATTTTAAAATTAATAATAATTTAAATTAAAAATAACTTTAAAACAAGAGCTTAGTCTTACGTATACATTATAATGCCTTAATATGCATTATAATGCCTTATTTAAAACTTTTAACATTAATTCAAAGAAATAAAACAAAAATTAATAAAAATATATTGGTACCTATTAGTTTTTGATTTGGTTATGGTTCAAGTTTGAGTTCAGCTTTTCGGGTACATAGATATATGATCCATTTGGATATTATGTCGATTTTGGTTCTTCAAATTCAATATTTTGGTTCTTTTAATTTAAGAATTATTTGGTATTTCGGACTTACTTCGGTTCGGCACAGATCGAATTTAGGTTCGGGTATTTTTTTATATAAATATTCAAAATTCGAAAAGTTAATAGAAAAAAGTCTAAAAAACTAAAATTTGGTTTCTGATTTGGTTCCGGTTTCACCACAAGAAAAAAGTTGTATTGAGACGTAATATTTCGTCATAATAATGCATATTTCGTCACAATAATACATATTTCGTCACATATTCTTATAAATTTGTGACGGTTGGTAAAAAGTTGCAATACAAACGTTGCAAATGTATATTTGTAACAAAAATGTCACAATACTGGTGACGAAAAAAATCTAGTAACAATTTCGTCACAATAATTTTTTTAAAAACGTAACAAATAAATTTTGTATCAAAAATGTATATAAAATGTCACAAATTATTATAAATATTATTAGTTACAATACAATCGTTACAATAGCTCCAATGTTTTGTAGCATTTGGGTTCAATTTTTTGGGTACATAAATTTAGGATCATTTGGGTATTTTGTTAGGTTCGGTTCCTCTAATTTGGTTCTAGTTTTGGGCCTCTAAAACAACATTTTGAAAATAATATTTCAAAATATCAACACGGGTCTAATAACCTAATGAACACAGTTTCAAAAAACACTCAATATAATCAAACCCCGCGTTATAACGCTGGTATAATTCTAGTATTATATATTAAAGTTGGAGACATTTTCATTTTGAGCGTGTTATAAACTATAGTATAAAATTAACCTAAGATTCATAACAACCCTTAAAAATAGGTTAAGCTAGGTTTTGTTACAGATTATACCAAAATTCAAAATTAATAAAAATTTAATGGAAAAAACTCTAAAAAAGTTAAAATCTAATTAAAAATATATCGGTTATTGATTCGGTTTTGGTACGAGTTTGGATTCAATATTCCAGATACATTGATTTAGGAACATTCTAGTATTTTATCAAGTTTAGTTTATCTAATTTGGCATTCTTAATTTTTGTCGGGTTCGGTTCATCTAATTTAGTTCGGTATAGAAAGATTTCATGATCAGATATTTTTATATCAAAAATTCAAAAAGTAATAGAAAAACTATAAAAGAATAAAATTTGGTTTTTGATTTGGTTTCAGTTCAGGTTCAGATTCAATTTTTTTGGATACTTAGATTTAAGACTCATTTGGGTATTTTTTCGGGTTTGGTTCTTCTAATTTAGATCAGTTTCAGTTTCGAGTTTTGGGCGAAAACAACACTTTGAAAGCAATATTTTAAAATATCAAAACAGGACTAATAAGCTAAATGAACACAGTTTAAAAAACCCATCAAAACAATCAAATCTCGCGTTATAACGCAGGTATAATCTTAGTCTTATATTAATGTGGATACAATTAACTGATGGTTCGTAACAACCCTTAAAATAGGTTTAAGATAGGTTTTGTTACAGATTTTTATGCTAAAATTCAAAATTAATAAAGATTTAATGGAAAAAACTCTTAAAAACTAAATTTTAATAAAAATATACCAATTAATAATTCGGTTATTGATTCGATTCTGTTACGGGGTTGGATTCAATTTTCCAGATAAATAAATTTATGACACATTCTCGTTTTTTGTCGGGTTCAGTTAATCTAATTTGGTATATTAATTATTTTATTTAAGACTTCTTCAAATATTTTTATTTTTGGATATAGTTTGGTTTGGTATATATCGAGTTCGCGTTTATTTTTTATTTAGAAATTCAGAATTTAAAAAGATTTAATAGAATTACTCTAAAATGCTAAAATTTGGTTCTTGATTTGGTTCCGCTTAAAATTCGAATTTGGTTTTTCGGATACATATATTTAGGACTCATTTGAGTACTTTTTTTCATGTTCGGTTTCTCTAACTCAGATCAGTCTGGTTTGGATTTCGGGCCTCTAAAACAACATCTCCAAAAACATATTCCAAAATATCAACACAGGACTAAAAACCTAAATAAATGTGATTTATAAAAACAATCAAAACAATCCAATCCCGTGTTATTACACGGGTGTAACCCTAATTTATTTTTATTTGGTAAAATAGATTTGAGTTTAATAAAATAGGTCTAAATTAAAATATTTACATAAATCAATTTAACTTTTCGTAGATGTATGACTTTAAATGGGTTTAATATTACACAACATATTCATTTAGTAATGTGTTTACATACCCAAGCTAACATTTTTTGTTGAGAATAATGCCCATGTAGAAATCAATGATATTTGAGAAATTAAAAATAGACAAATATGATTGGTTTTTATAAGAGCATTATGCTCAATCATTGATATATGAAATTAGGATAATTAAGAAAATTAAATTATCAAAATTGGTTATTCACATCAATTCATCTACTCTTGCTTGAAAAGATTTATTGAATAACATTATATTATTGAGTTGGTTGGTGATATAAGAACACACGATCCATATATATAATGTTTATCATTGACATGTTGATTATTGACATATTGATAATCTTAAATAATGGAAATCTTCCTAATTCTTACAATAAAAGAATCTATAAAAATATTATATGGTTAAATTTCACAAGTGCCGCTTCATATCTTGGTTTTTGTGTCCCATATGATTTGGTCAGCAAGATGTGAGGACACATCTTGCTACCAAAATATCTCAAATACTAATCAACATATAAGAAAATTATAAACCTAAAAACTAGAATAACAGCCAAAACCCATATTCCAAAACCCATATTCCAAAATCCCTCTTTTGTAATTGTTATAAGAGAATTTTAGATTATGAATATATGGATCTAATTGTTAACCAATAAAAAACCAATTTTACTTGGGTCCCACTGCCCAACTATTTTAAAATGCATACCATATTATTATATTTACACTAGATTAATACCCGTTCTATGCGGCTGTATAATTTTTTTAATATTTTATTGTAATATCAATTCGAGAATTCTAAAAGTTTTGAATGGTGAGAAAAAAGTGTTTTTTAAAATACTGATGTTGCGTAATATTTTTTTTACTAATTTGTAGTGCCAAAAAACAATTATAACATAGTAAAAGTAAAATCAGCCCATTCTGGACGAGCATCATGTGTGAAACTAAGAAAAAATTTTGCTTTTTGATTATCAAGTACCAACCGTCATTATATATTGATGTCATTTTTTTGGAGTCATAAAGATGTAAAAGCTATGTGATCCACCACAAAGCTTGCGTTTGTGTCAAATAAAGACAACTTGGGTAAGAATAGATTCTTTCTTAGACCTTCCAACTTTGTAGAAGCCACCTTTCATGTCTTTAAGCTTTCATTGGGGCATTGAGATCATGAACACATATATTTATAATACTAACACAGTTTTCCTCGAGAATCCACATTGTTTGAAGTTGAGTTCTTCAACAAGATGTCTAGTATATAAATTTGGAACACCCATTGTCCATTGAATTGAATATCTTTACTGCTTCATTTTCTCTTCCATATGCACTTGGAGCTCTGATAAGAACGGCATATTCATGGTTGTATATTCTCATTTTGCTCAATCCCTAATTCCAACATTTTCTCGAAACAATCAAATTTATATTAGATTTTCTTTGCATGACAAAGATAGTTTATGAGAGTACTAAAACTGATCAGGTCTGGTCAAACATTGTCTTCCCCTATATATCTCCTTACATTTTGCAAGTAGCTAATCTCAATGGAGGCGATGGGATTCTCTTGTCTAGAAAATAATCTTCACAACACTTTGTTTTTTCCTTCTCTTTGTTGTTGATGTGATCTCCTTCCATCAAAATTATCTCCAGCTTTTAAACGTTGCTAAAACCAAACATGGCGCTCGTTTATATATAATTCTTGAATTTAACCGGTTAACACAAATGGTAAAGAAACGCTAGAATTTTCCTGTAAAAAGAAACATCCTATGAAATTGCCTAGAGGAAAGCTAAGACTATTTTCTATAGATTGGATTATGTGTACTCACCATAATTAAGAAGTATAGAGCAGATTCATTCTGTATGACCCTAACAAATGGATGTCAGAAATAAAAATGATGACTCGAAGAATTAAAAAGATGGGACCTGATTGGATATCATTTACTCTGTTGATTATTGATCTTTAGCAGCTCAGAAGTAGTTGGTCGCATATTTGGTTCCCTACTAAGAGAGAGCATGATGTTTCACCAATGAATATAACAAGCCATATAAGTGAAAGAATAATAATATTCATGACTCAAATATAGCGTATTGCTGCAGACATATGAGCAAAAAATATTCGGCATATGAGGAAGCACAATACCAGAAATAAGAATGTGATTCAAGTTTAAAGTCTAGAGGAAAGAGAGCAGGTAAGCACACAAACAAGATAATGACATATTTAAATATGTATGCACAATAAAATTTAACCAATCTCAATAAGGATTATCTGCATCACCCTTATTATCAATGATTCTTTTTCACTAAAGCATCACGAGCACATTCTGCAACCACTCTGTAAGCCAAAAACCCATAAAGAAAAAGAATTACTAAAGAAAAAAACACTCAAGGGTTTGAACAATTACAGAGTGGAAGAACAACCTCAAAAGTTTTCATTGAATTTGAGGTAATCACTTCTATGGTTAGTGAGAGGTATGTGCATAGATTTGAAAACTACAAGAACATAAGAATTTAAATCGGCAGAAAAATAAACTCGATGGTATTGTTTCATTCTTGCAACACTTGAGTAGTAAATATGACTTAATAAGGATCATTGAAAGTAATAGCCACTTCATATTCCTTAAGCGACATCGAAAGCCTAAAATGTTGTGAACATGTGGCATTAATTTTGATGAGCTGTTTTAATAAAATGTTCTCATTAGTTAATTGAGAAAACTAAAATTGTTGATGTGTCGTATCCTGCAGAAACATCCTCTCTTTTATATATAAAATTTACTTAATCAGAGTAGTATAGTTATAAACATGTAACATGCCTAAGTAGTTAATAATAACGAAGCCATCGTGGACTATTTTTTTGGGATATCGAGCTCATAACCTATTTTTCCTAACTACTTTTCATTTATACTAGGGCTGAATTTATATTTTTGCATGTACTATACCTCTTTATATCGAATCTTCTTAATTATACTTTTCGGTTTTTCGGTATATACTATGAATTCACTATGTTCTACGTAATTCAACCCAAACTTTTAATTTTCAAATTTTAAATTAAACGTCTTATTTGTTTTAAATTAACCATAATAAATTTATGAGTTAATTAGGGCAATAGCCTCAAAAAATTTTAAAACCTAGAAACTACCCTAACCGTTTTTTTAATTGAGAAAGTATCATGTACCCAATGTATAAAATGATTAAATTGTCCTCCAGAGCCTTTAATGCTCTATCTCCGGTAGTGACCCGGTAACCTATAGTTTATCCGGTAACTGAAATATTATTTGCAAACATATGTAGTACCCGTTAATATATTTATTACCTACTAACATAATTATAAACTGGGTAACACATATATTACTTGCTAACTCATGTAGATGGTATATGAGTAACATAACATGGGTAAAAGACTTATTATCCGCTAAAATAGTCAATATCGGGTAATATATTTATTACCCAGTAATAGATTTATCATCCGCTAACATATTCAGTATCCGATAACATATTATCTGCTAACATATTCATTATACGATAACATACTCAGAACCGGGTAATATATGTATTATCTAATAAATACGTTTATGTTATTATCTGGTAATATATTTATTACCCGGTAATATAGTAATTACCCGGTAATATAATTATTACCCGGTAATATATTTATTACCCAGCAATTTCTAAAGATCATCACTAGCATTTCTTAAGACCTTCATCTTCAAGAGCACCATCAAACGACATACCACCATATCCACCACCTCGATCGCCGCAAGAGGATTTAACGGTGAATCATGCATAACCACCACCACCTCATCTTTAGATGGAGTCCCCAAAATATTTCGATTAGATTCACTTAACAACAAGATCCTAGTCCTAGTCGTGGTGGTGGAGATGTTCTATTATAGTGGGACAATGAAAACGATCAAGAGGCTCGAGAGCAGAGATCCGATCCACCACCACCTTTACCATCGATGATTCTTCATCTTCCTCTGGACAAGGTAAGATTCAATTAAACAAGCTCCAACAAAGATTGGTAAATCCTTTTATGCCACCTCCACCACCACCTTCGCCGGTTATATGTAGTCTAAATACAAATCCTAGAAACTGTTTCGTCATCAGCAGGGAATCATCTTTTTGATTCATTCTTTTCAGGTTTAGCCTCTAAATCTTCTTCACTTCAATTCACCACTGATTTCTCCTTCGAAGATCTTAGAGCAACATTATTGGTAAGCTCTTATTAAGAGCTCTAAGTATTATAAAATGATTAA
>OVAX01002753.1:0-26207 GCA_900406405.1 Lepidium africanum | reverse complement strand
TTACAACGAATTAGCAACGAAAAAAGGCGTTGCAAATCTGTTTTTTTGTTGTAGTGGTTTTCCTCGATTTGTTTCATTGTTATGTCCCCCAATCTCTCTCACACTTTATATATTATGATCCACAATAGACTGCTTAATGGTCCTCTCATGCTGTAAGACCTGGACAATCATAAGATTTAGGAACAATACATGATCATGCACGGATTAGGATCAAACATGCTATCAATCACACAAATCATCATCCTTAAGGCAAAACCCAAGAATTACTTTTGATTAATCCTAAACTCAAGATCCTCAAATTTCGATGAAGCACATACCATGAACAGACTGAGACTACATAGCAGAAAAACTCAAATCGAAGAAACCTGACATTACAGTTTTCTTGCCACTTCTATATAGGAATTGGCATTTGAATCACAATGTCATGTTTAATGATGTTGGCAACGAAGAGGAAGAAAAAAACAGGTAGGAATAAAAAGGTAAAATAAAGGGAGAGAAAAAATAGAACGAAAGTATTTTTGATGATTTTGAACCGTACAAATATATTTTTGATGATTTGTTTTGAAAATATGGCATTTTTAATAATTTTCTCTATTGGTTATCTACTCAAAAAACAAAACAAATAAATAAATGGATAGAGATATGGATATAATATTGGATGGTTCACAATGTAAAATACAGTTTTGATTCCTTTAGAGTTTAGTTTTGGCTTGGTTTGTATAAGTGTTAGGAAAATTACCTCTTTTTCCTTTTAATATTAAATTTTACTATTACCAAAGTATCACAAATATTTCTTTTAAAATATCTTAGAAGAATTGATGTTCAATTTTTGTTCACAATTTCCATGTAAGCCATTTTCATAGAACTTCAAAATAAACTTACAAGAATCGAAAGAGTAACACAATTTGTGTATTTTCTTTTGAAATTGAAAATAAAATGAACGTGGATTTTCCTGTTGTTTTCTCTTGTTGGGTTGTCGATTGATCTCATTCTTTAATCTATCCACCTCCTGAACTTTTCTATTATGTTAAGGAGTAATAATTAAATCGACGGAATCTTATTCTTAACATAATTCTCTTCAAATCTCAAATTTTATTATCACTTTCAAATCGAATTCTGCTAAACAAAATTGCATAACTAATTATTCAAACATTTCACAAACTCTTCTATTTCTTATCGTTTATTCTTTAAAAAATATGGTGTATTCTCTCTTAAATTAAATTTTCCTCAAATTATATCTAAGGAAATTTTTTACTGTCTTTCAATAACTTAATTATTCTTCTTCTATATAAATCTCATGAAATTTGTTAGCCTAGAGATTTCATGGAAGGGATAAAACAACAGTGACATAACAAAACAAATCAAGAAATTTTCTTGTGACAAAAATTCAAAAATCAGATTTAGAAAAGAAAGAACTTATTCTTAAACTCCAGATCCTCTTATCTTAAAAGCAAAAAAAAAAAATCATAATAATAAGGACCAAAAAAAGATTAATTTCCAAAGAGAGATTCAGCTTATAAGTGTTGCAGTTCACAAGAATCTCTTACGCCTAATTGGCTTCTGCACAACTTCCTCAAAGAGAATCCTTGTTTATCCATACATGGAGAATCTCAGCATCGCATATCGACTAAGAGGTATTATATTCAGCTTCTCTTTACCTGAAATAACAGATTTTGTTTAAGAGAATTTGCAAATGTCACATTGTAGATTTAAAAGCTGGAGAGGAAGGATTAGACTGGCCAACAAGGAAGCGTGTAGCTTTTGGTTCAGCTCATGGTTTAGAGTATCTACATGAACATTGTAACCCGAAGATCACACACTGTGATCTCAATGTTGGAGATTTCGGTTTAGCTAAGCTGGACACATCACTGACTCATGTTACAACACAAGTTATAGGTACAATGGGTCACATTGCGCCAGAGTATCTCTGCACAGGAAAAGAGAAAACTGATGTTTTTGGTTATGGTATAACACTTCTTGAACTCGTTACTGGTCAACGAGTAATCGATTTTTCGCGGTTGGAAGCAGAAGAAAACATTCTCTTACTTGATCATGTAAGAATTGAATTAATTGAATTCTCTTACTCTTATCTGAAATAGACTGAAACTAACATCTGTATGAAATAGATAAAGAAGTTGCTTAGGGAACAAAGACTTAGAGACGTTGTTGTAGAAATTTGACTACATATGATTCCAAAGAAGTTGAAACCATTGTTCAAGGGGCTCTTCTGTGTACACAAGGCTTACCAGAAGAAAGACCAGCAATGTCAGAAGCTGTTAAAATGCTTCAAGGGACTGGTGGTTTAGCTGAGAAATGGATTGAATGGGAACAACTTGAAGAAGTTAGAAACAAAGAAGAATTGTTGCTTCCGAATTTACCAGCTACTTGGGGTGAAGAAGAATCTACCATTGATCAAGAGTCTATCCGATTATCAACAGCTAGATGAAGGATCTAAAGAGGAAAACAAAACTTGCATTATAGAACATAAACTTAGAAAGTGTTTTTAAGCTGCTAATTGTATTGAAACAGGTGGGAAAATGTAGATAAACACACAACCTTGATTTGTGTAATAGATAAAATGTAACATATAACTACTTGTATTTTGTATATATGATTTGGTTATTGCAGTATGATAATGATAATGATGATTATGGAGATCGTCTCTGCTCTGTTTTCTACTTGCTCAGTTTGTAAATAAGTTACGTCGTCGTTTTGCATGAAATTAGAAATTGTAAATTTTCAGCTCAGCCCTCCATTTTTTGTTGGTTTTGCATTTTTATCTTGAAATTTGTATAGCACATTTCCTCTCCAAATATATGCCATTTTTTTTTGTTTTAACTTTTAACCAAATATATGACATTGTTACATTGCTATAATTTTTTGCTATAAACTAACCACATACATTTTTAAAAAAATCAATAATTAAATAGAAAAAACCTTAATCTTAACATAATCCTCTTTAAATCTCAAAATCTATTATATGGTTTTATGTATTATTTCAAATGAATTCTGCTAAAACAAAATTGCATAACTAAATATTTAATTTTTTTTTTTGTAACTCAGGAATTCCCAAAGAATCTGAACTATTTTCATGGGAGTGGTGCGGTCCATAGATAGACTCTCACTTCCGGGTATTCAAATGGGCCGAAACCATAGGCCCATATCCATGTAAGGGTGTCGCATAGTAAAAGAATCAAATCTGCAAACTCTTTGAAGTCCCAAACTCGTTCCCTACCACTTATCACAAGCTCCTTGTCAAGATTTAAATATTTCACAAAAACGTTTCCACTTCTTATCGTTTATTGTACAAAAATAAAGTGTATCCTCGTTAGATTATTTTTTCCTCAAATTATATCTAAAGGAAAAACTTTTACTGTCATTCAATAACTTAATTATTCTTCAACTATATCTCATGAAATTTGTTAGCCTATTAATATCATGAAAGGGATAAAACAACAGTGACAGAACAAAACAAATCAAGAAATTTCCTTATGACAAAAATTCAGAGTTCAGATTTAAAAACACAGAACTTTCATAAATTAAGACTTATTCTTAAACTCTAGATCCTCTGATATTAAAAGCAAAAACAAATCATAATATAAACAAAGTAAAAAGGTTAATTTGGTGTGTTGTACTTTGTGTGCGTTGAATGAAGATGAAGCAAGTAATGGGACCGAAGAGAGACGTAAGCGGTCAGTGAAAAAGAGACCAGCTTTCATAGTCCCTCGTAAACCGGGCTGTTTTTCTCGGCTACTGTTGCTTGGTTTCCGCTGACACCGACATGTCCGGTTCCCAGGTAACTTTACTCTCCACCGTCCGATTTATTCAAGATTGAACGATTCAGATCTTTTTATTCCTTTTTTATCTCTTTGGTTTGTTGTGACGTGTTCTTCGGTGTTTCTCCTGACTCTCTCAGACGTACCCGAAATAACCAAAGTCAATTAATAAAATTATAGACAAATATGTAAATGGTCATCGGTGATTTGAGCTTAACCGGTTGACTAATCGTTGATGTTTATAAAGTTTCTTACTTCTGCGATATATATCTTATTTTCTTGTACCTATATTGCATGGAAATGTAAACACATGTTACGCGAGCTCGAGTTTTTTTTTATCAACTTTTAATTTCACTAATAAATTTGAGAGAACCATTAAGTTATTCATCTCATACAACAAACGAGAAATTTGCTTTATGATTCAACAATTAATCGAGGAAGTAGATTGACAAGTATTATAAGTATAAGGAGAAGATGGATCACTCTTATGAATTAAACATTATCTTAAAGATTTTCGTGCAGGAGCAGTCTAAAGAGTGATATAAAAAAATATTAGTTTTAGAATGCAGTGTTGATAGACTTTTTCTTATTATCCGAATTCTCACACAAGTTTCTCCTATATCATTTAGAAAACAGTGATGATTTCCAAGATCTATCCACAAAAGGCTCCAATATTATAAAATGGTAGAATCATATGAAATATGGTATGGAAATATTTATTGTTATTTTGATTGTTAGTTAACAAAAAAAAGTTGTTATTTTCATCATTTACTTTTCAAGATAGTAGAGATTTTACAAAAATGTATAAAACCATCCAACTACTTTAATTTATAACTAAAAAGACAGCAAAATTGTACGTCGTGAGGATTATTTCAATAAAACAAAACCTCTATAAGAAAAGAAAAAGTCGTTGAGGTGAAGCCAAAAGTAATAATAAGGTAATAATAAATCAGGACAAAGGTACTTGTCTTGCATTCAATACATCACACATAAATATATACACATTTTGCCTTTATATATTATATATATGTTAATATGTGTGTGAGTTGCATACATATATATATGTCTAGAAATTACAACAAAATTTCTCAAAGTAATTACATTATAATGTGATTTTGATTACTTCTCGTATATGTATGTAAGAATTACTCCTACTAGCTACAAAGACAATACAATTAATATACAAAATATATATACACACATATATGTTACAAGATCTGCAGATTTAGTTTTTGGGGACTTGACAGAGATTTTAAATAAGAGGAAGATCGTTGTTGGCCTCGGAAATGACTGTAATTAAATATTTATGCAAGAAATAAAGAATGAATAATTGAATTAAAACATGGAAATGGTTTAAACTTTGAATGTACTAACTCGGAGTATGTCGGATTTTACCACAATATGGATTATACACTGTAAATTTCTATTTTCGGAAACAATATACACACCAAATAAAGACAATAACCAAAATTAATCAAAAAACAATTAAACCAAAATTTACTAAATCAATGTAAGAAAAATGCAAAAGTAAAATCTAGGGTTTAGATCTTTTGTCCTCTCTATAAATAGAAGAAACTACTTTGGTCTCTTTGCCTTGTCTCTTCTTCTCCTTCTTACATAAACTTCATCATCACATGTTTTCTTCCTCATCTTCTTCTTCTTAATGTGCGAAGCTATTTAGGGTTCAGAGGAATGTTGTTTGGCTCGAGGTCATGAAGAGTAATTCAAATTCAGTTTATAACTCTAAATGATTCTCGGACCAGGCTTCATTCCTCTCAACCTTTATATGGCATTTTCTTACTGCTAATGATTCATGAATCTCTGAAGCTTTTTGGTTCAACCTAGATCCATTCTACAGTGTTATATAATAGTTGACAAATTCTTGAAATAGTCAGAATTATGTTTTTGTAAATTATTCACCACATTTCTCTTCTTTGTTTCACTGTTGCTCCATTTTTTCTTGTTACTTTTAAGGGTTTTAAGCCATTTATTACGCAGCCGTTATTATCATTGAAACAAATATAACATAATAAATTTAGATGAATGCATGGAAATCTTGTTTTTATACACTTTCAGACGTATTCTATTTTAGTGTTAAAAAAAAATCAAAATAACTTTGGGTAACAACAATCGGTCAAAGCAATGTGGACATTACTTGTCGATTCACCATTTTCCTTTTCACATATATGAGATCGGTTTATATATCAAGTGGATACAAAGTGTAAAAGAAAGCTTTGCACGTAAATGTCTCGTCAAATTAAAATGGTTTTACACGTAATTAGCAAATGGCAACAATCCTTTTTTGTTTTTCTTTTGTGATTTTCGATCTTATTTAATTGTTATTATTTACATAAACAAGTTTAAATTACCAGATTGTGATTGACTGTTCAATAATAAAAATAAACATTTAAATATAAGAAAATAAATTTTTTTTCTTAAATGGAAATATACGAAATCTAAGGTTCTTGATCCATTCGGGAGCTTATTTATGTTGCATGCTAGTTCGAATCTTCGGGTTCGGAATAGCACTTTTTTTGTATTTTTCTCTATAAGATTTTCGATATATATGTTTTTCGTTGATTTTTGTATTTCTCCAATGTATTGTACTGAATAAAATGGATATACGTAAAATTAATGTTAAATTATTCAAACAGAAATTAACATGACTAAATTATAATAAAAAAATGATAATCCGATCAATAATAATAATAATAATAAATGACATTTTTCTGAACGAATTCGTCAAGACGATCATTAGCAGAATCCGTTATTTATTAAAACAAACCGACCTTAAAGCAAAAGAACAATCCGTTATTTTGGTTTAGAATATAAACCGACGCATAACTACTTCTTCTTCTTCATTTTTTTCTTCTGATAATGATGGAGCCTGAAAATGTAGAGCGTGATCTTCAATCACTAAGAAGATTATACAGTCTTCTCGAAACAAATCTAAGTAATGAATACATTCCCCAGTCATTTCTGGTAAGTTTTTGTTTCTCCAATGAATTATTCTCATCTTAAAACTCAGAATCATACTTCTGTGTCTTTAATGGAGTAATCTGATCATTCAATTTCACAGTTAGATGCGAACTCTCAATTTCTACTCAAACGATTACTCGATTCTGCTGCTAAGGAACTTCTCGTTAGACAATCAAATGTAAGTAACCGTCAATTTCCAAATCAAACTCTGTTTTTGCATAGTTTTATTCATCGATCTTCATGATTATTGCAGATACTTGTAGCAGCACACTTAAGATTGTCTCATAAAGTGGTTTTACAAAGTAAGAAACCATTAAATGTAATTGAGTCACAATCAAACAACGGTTCTGTAATTGGGAATAATACATTGGAGACTAGGACTGGATCGTTAAAGCGAGGTTTGATTCAACGTAAGGATAGTTTTGTTGAAGAAGTTGCTGATTCAATTGAACAAATCGAAACACAGCTTTCAGCTTTGCGTTTTTGTTCTAAACGTTTGGATTCTGATGATACAACAAAGTCTTGTACGTCTCGTAGTTTGGTTGTTCCTGAGATTGAAGAGCGAAGACAAAACTTTCAACCTCCTTCCATGTCTGGTTTTACGAGAAATTACAAGCCAATGAGTCAGAAACTTGTGAACAATGGTGCAGTGGTGAGATTTGAAAGGTCGAATGATCCAAGTTTGTCTCCTGATGATCAGTTTCGTTTGGTTAAGTCACGACCTCCTCCATTACCGTCTCTTCCTGTGAGATCTGTTGATTTCAGGAAGCCAAGTCAAGGTAACAGAACTGGAGACAAGAAGATGAATATGAAACCAACTTTGTTGGATCAGGAAACTGAAATTTGGGATGAAGATTCGACTGGAACAGATTCTGTTTCTGAAGACGAAGAACTAGTTTCTACTGAGTTAGAATCAGAAGAAATCTCTAAGGAAACAAGGTCAAGTTCTGGCTCAAATTGGGAAACTCAAGGAGAGAGTGTTACTGAGTCTGAGTCAGGTTCAGCATATTCATCGCAGAGTGATGAATATGATGATGATGATACTCAAGTTTCGGCTTCTCCTCCACGTAAAAGGAGAGACAAAGGATCAATCGGTACTGCGAAGAAGGCACTAGGACGGCTTAAGAGATTCAAGAACAAACTAGGACAAGTATTTCACCACCATCATCATCACCATCACCACCATCATCACCACCACGAGGAGAAAGGCTTTAAATCATCAGCTTGGAAGAATTTACAGAAGACATTTCACAAAAGGAAAGACGAATCACGGAAGAAATCAGAATCCAAAGGTCTGATTACATATAAGCAGAAGCATAGAGGTGGGCAATTTCAAGCATTAGTAGAAGGATTAATGAGACATAGAAGGAACACAAAGAAACACAAGCACAAGTTACAGAGCCATGGTAAGAAAACAAAATGGTGGAAAACCTTGAAGAAACAAAATGGTGTGAAGCTTCCCAACACAAGACGAGTAAAGTTAGGAAACTAACATTATTTGTTCTAAAAATGTTCAAAAAACATGAGAAAAACTAGTCTGTAGAATCATTATTCCTAGTTAAAAGTACTTAAAACTTGTTTTATTTCTAAGAAACACATAAATTAGATTCAGTGATATACTTAAGCTCCTCCTCCTCAGGAACAGTATCGTCAAAGCACATCTTACACTTCATATCTCCCCAACTGTTTCCATAAGTGCAACGATCACAGAACCAGAAAGGACCAGCCACATCGTCGTAAGACTTCACCTGCACATCGACCATTTTCTGAAGTCTTGATGAAATGATAAAAGTGATTACCAATGTTACTTGCGGCAATTGGCATTGTAACCCTGAGCATACTACGTTCTTCCCAAGTAGGTTCAGTGGAAAGTTGCTCGTGTAAGGTGTCTGAGTATTTCTGAAGAGCCACAGTAGCATTTCCTTGGAGGTATCGTAAATACTCTTTCTTTGAGATCTCACACTCTGTGTGGATAGAGTCATACACACAACACCATTTCAGGACTTGTCTACATTGAACAATAAGCATCAATCCTTGTTTTATAATCCTTATGTCTTCCTCTGTCAAGAGACTCGGTTCCTTCATGTTTGATCCCACAAATTTGTTTAGATCGTTTTCAGCTTTCTCCAGTGAAATCTCACACACCTCCCAGTTATCTCCACACGTCATCCCTCCTTCTTTATAATCACAGTCTCCAGAGGATTTCGGTTTCTCGAAGGCTTCAGCTTTCAAAGAGTACCTCGAATAGAAAAGAAACCTAAATCAAGGTAACACAATTAGTAAGATCAATGCTGAAATAGAAAGATAAATTCAATTTTATAAGATTTGAGGTGGAACCTGCAGGGACAAGTCAAAAACTTGCGACTTTTGTTCTTCCTTTCAAACTTCTCAGCAGGACAAAGACAACGAGGGCAAGTCTTTCATGATTTCAGTCCCAGTTTTGCATGATGTTTCATCAGATTCCTCTTCTACTTTACTTAAGTCTCTAGATAACCAATCAGAAGCATTGTTTGCAGGTCACTAGTCTATGTGACTCAAGCCTGCATCTCCAACAGAAGATATGACCACAAAGACACACCACATTTGAATCATAACTCTCCTCTTCCTCATCACCTTTACCAATGTTCTGTTGATGAAACACAATGAGGTAATCGCAGTTAGGAGCAGGACACTGTTTGATCATCAAAACCTTGTTCCCTTCAAAGTATGATCTCAGAACATAACTCTCGTATAACTCTTGATCACGTACAGTCAATTTCTCAATCGTGTCTGGTCCAACAGCTGCTCGACAATCTCGATCAGGACAACAGATTGATGTTTGGTTTTCCACAACAGAGTAGAAATTCTTCTCAAGATACTCTCTCCAATACGTTATGCTAAACTTATGAGAACAAAACTGAGTGGAGATTTTCAAATCATCATCGTTCTCTTCTTTATCAGCATCAAATCCATATGATTCACCACAAGTATCAAAGCGAAACTCGTTGGATGAATCTGAAAACGAATCAATCACAACTGGTTTCAAACCTGATTCATCCAGTAAATTTTCCTTGTTATCACCTAAACGCTCTGAAACACGAAGCGAGTCCCATCGGAGATTCATAAGAATAACAGTCGCATCTGATTTTGATAACCAAAAGATTTCAGAGATTTCATTGATCTGTTTCTTCATCATGTTTATAACTTTATCTCTTGTTAAAACAGAGTACGGTCTCTGTTGATCGAACTGCATTGTTTTTCTATAAGAAAAATCAGAAAGACGATTCAATGAATTAACAAAGAGAGAGACGAATAAACATAAACAAATTAGGGTTATAAAGACTTACAAGTAGCGTGAGCCTCAATCAACAATAAATTAATTGACGGTGAAGAGAGAGATATCGTCCTTTACTCTTTAGAGAATTGATAACTTGTACGGTCTAGGGTTTTCCTTCATTCACTCTCGTTACAGTCCTTTCGAGTTATCGTCGCGTTAAATAATATTCTGCTTTTACTGCTGACGATTTTTTCTCTAATTCAGTTTCTTTTTAATTAAGAAATTTGGCCCACTGGACCTAAATCCACATATTAACGAGAAGATAAGTGTGATAAACTTTAAAATAATAACTGTGGAAAAAAAAACTTAAAAATAATTAAGTTAATCAACAACAAAACAAAAGAAAAAAAAATAAAGCCTTACAATTTACAAAGGATTAGAGTTGAGGCTTACTGATAGCTTGTGCCTCAATCAACAACAAACTTGACTCAAAAGTTAAAGAGAGTTTTGTCTTTTGATTTCTCTATTTTTTTTCCTTAACCTTGGTTTTTTTTTTCCAACTGATCAACAAGATCCCAAAGTAATCAACTCCTAAAAATATTATGGAAGACGAGCACGATTCTTTTGAACCAAACTCGATTAGGGAAAGCTGACACCAATTATTAGACCAAATGCACTACTAAATTTAGGGGGTGTCAAAATGGGTCACTATCCATAGATTGACTCACTTTGTGTATTAACTTAATAGGATTTGAGTTGAATTTTTGTACCCAAATAAATAAATGAGTAGATATGGATTACCATTTATGGGTCTGTAAATCCAATGAGTTGATCCATTAAAGTTATAAGTTACACATGAGTTGATTATGAGAAAACAAAACAAAATTTTCTTTTTATGTATATGTATAAGAATATAAACTATCATATATTCTTATACGTATGTTGAAAAATAGAAATTTTATTTTATGTATATGTATAAGAAAAGAAACTACCATAAGTTATGTACAAACTTTATAAAACTAATTTTTTCTTATATAAAAATATGTATTAAATATATAGAAATATAAACTACTATAAAATATCTAAAAATATAGAATATTTTTTTTATAAATATAGCGTATAATTTATTTATATGGGTAGTTATTATAACCCATTAGATCTGTGAGTAATATATTAGGGTTTAAGTATCTAAATCTTAAACCATGAAATAAATAGGCGGGTCAAACCCGTCCATTAAAATCTATTATCTATGTGAATTTTGGTCGGGTTGAATTGGGTTACCCATTTTAACACTTCTAATTAAATTTATATATTATTTAAAGTTAATCAGCGCAAATGGCGAAAATTCTATATATTATTCTCTAACACTAGAAGTTAGGAAATCTTCTCCATGATTTAAATAAGGAGGGAAATAATGAAGCCAATATATTATTCATGATTAGTAATTTACTAATTTATAAAAAAAAAGAACAATGACAACATATGTGATATTATTAACAGTAGACATTATTAACAGTTGTCAAAGACTAACCAAATCTAAAGTCATTAAAAAGAAATTTGAAATCAATGATTTAAAATATGTTTTTAGTAATATTTGACTTGAAACTATTTTTTTGGTTGGTCTTAGAATAAGCTGTTTTGTGATGTTTTAGACTTTAGTCAATGGGCATGTGATATACAGAATGTCCAAATGACGTCAGACAGATTAAAGGGAAGGGTATAATGGTAAATTAAATAAAACCCCAATAAGAAGCCAACGCCGACGGACCCGTGGCCCGCACGTCGTGCGTCACGAGGAATAGAGTCTCTTCTCTTCTGCTAAGGAAATGCGCGTTTAGTGCGTTTTGTCCAAATCCCGCCTTTTGCTTTTCACCTTTCGTTATAAAAAGGGTTTCCTCTCTTTCTCCTTTTTTTTTCTCTCTCTCTTTTTTCCTCGCCGGCTCTGAGGAAGAGAAGAAAATTGGAGAAAAGTTTTTACTAGTTCTCAGAGATTCTAGGTTTTTTCTTAATTTTAGCTTGCCGGATCTCCGTCGTAATTTCGTTTCCGATTCTCACCTGGTAAGGATTTTTAAATCTACTCATCGTTTAGGATTGGCTTCAGATCTGGAAATTTTTGTCTTACTTTATTATTTTTCCGATTAGATCGGTTCTCGATTCTCGATTATCATTATGAACTGTTTTGTATCATGTTTTTCAGCATTACGTTTGATTTATTTGTTGGTGTTTTACCGAATTGCTTGATCTTGTTTAATTTTGGTGGTTTTAGAAGAATTATGGCTTGGATTGTTCAATGTGGAATTTTACAGAGTTGAATTGGCATATGTTGAATTGTACAGAGTTGAACTGGATCACTAGTTTTTGTAGAAGCGGAATTGTTGAGCCATATCGAATCTGTGATTGTTCATGGTGTATTTTCCATATCTTGCGTGTTTTAAGTTTGTTAAGGTTATCTCTTCTTACGGAGATCTCTTTCAGTCTTGTGATTATCCAGCAGGTATTTTGTGGCCTAAAGGTTAAAGCTCATCAGTTTTTATTAGTGCAAGAAGTTACATAGGAATGACACGTTAGCTTTGCAATGATGGAAGTGGGGTTCTCTCTTATTCAATGGTTGATCAATTCTGGTGCTGACAATCCATTTATCTTCGGGTGGCTTGTAACTGGAACTATTGGGGTTCTGGCGTTTGTCTACACATTCCTTAGATGGCAGAAAAAAACTTCTTTGAATTGGCTCAAAGCTGCTGCTAGAGAGAAAAAGAAAGTGTGGAAAAGACTGAGGGTTCCACTTTCTCATCACCAATGGACGGACGATTATGGTTATGGGCCGCAGCCATCCACTTGCTGTGTGTGTCTTTACTCCCTTAGTCCAGGTCAAAATGTTTCTAATAAGGCAGCTTTGAGTATTCCCGTCCACAGATGTGTTGTATGCGGTGTAGCAGCTCACTTTTATTGCTCAGGCTCTGCAGCAAAAGACTGCAAATGTGTTGCACAGGCCGGATCAGACCATGTCCAACATCACTGGTCCGAGCGATGGGTTAACATGGATGATAATAATGACATGAATGCGTTTTGCTTCTATTGTGATGAACCGTGCGGTATTCCTTTCATTGAAGCTTCTCCAATGTGGCAGTGTCTTTGGTGCCAACGCCTCATACATGTAAAGTGTCACATGATTATGTCCAAGGAATCTGGTGACGCTTGTGATCTTGGCTCTCTCAGAAGGATAATTCTCTCTCCAGTACATGTAAAAGTCAATGAAGCAAATGGTGTAGATGGAGTACTGAGTACTATTAAAAACGAGTTAGTATCTATTAGAGGGCAGGTGAGAAGAAAGCGCCATAGAGGGAAAAATGGAAATGGTCAATCTGTAAGTGTTAAGCTACCGGAGGATTCAGCCAGTAATCCAGTGAAAAGTGTAGTTAATGGGCTTGTAGTAAAGAAACTACGCAGAGATAGGAGCACAGACTGCTTAAAGGTGGTCTCAGACATGCCTAATGCTAAGGGATCGCAAAATGGTATGGGTGGGCACAGACAAAATAAAAGTGCCGCTTTGAATTTTATGAAGAAGTTTTCCTTGATTGATTTACCCCCGGATGCAAGACCGCTTTTAGTCTTTATTAATGCCAAAAGCGGTGGTCAACTTGGTCCTTTTCTACATAGGAGACTTAACATGCTATTGAATCCAGTACAGGTAGCAAATGAGCTTCGAATTTTAGAAATTCACTGTAAATATTGTACAAAGTATTTCAGTAGCAAGCGATGGCTTAAATTATGACATTTAGAAGTTTTTTTTTGCTTTTAAGATTGGGTCTATTGGGTATAAATATTACTAAATGATAATTGCTTTGGTGAATTACAGGTCTTTGAACTTGGCTCTTGTCAAGGGCCAGATGCTGGTTTAGACCTATTTGGCAAAGCAAAGTACTTGCGAGTTTTGGTGTGTGGGGGAGATGGAACAGTTAGTTGGGTGCTTGATGCCATTGAGAAGCGCAATTTCGAATCACCTCCACCTGTTGCTATTCTTCCTTTAGGCACAGGGAACGATTTATCTAGAGTTTTGAAGTGGGGAAGAGGTATTTCAGTAGTTGATGGACAAGGAAGTCTAAGAACGTTTTTACAAGACATAGATCATGCTGCAGTTACAATGTTAGATCGTTGGAGTGTTAAAATTATAGAAGAGAATGCAAAAAAAAGTTCTGGAAAAGAAGGCCACAAATATATGATGAATTACTTAGGTACATGAATTAACATTATATTTTTATTTCTGTAATGGAGCATGAACAATAGCTGACATTTCCTTTGTTTAGGTATTGGCTGTGATGCTAAAGTTGCATATGAATTTCATATGATGCGCCAAGAAAACCCTAAGAAGTTTTGTAGTCAGGTACTGTTGTTATGTTTCTTCCCTGGGTCATATATGATATGATTTATTTAGCACTAGAATATGAATAATGCTTTGTGTCATTGTCTTTAGTGGTTTATAGATATTGTGGCTTAGCCCGATAAGCAACCTACTTCAATAAATGATATGACTGATATAATTACCATGTTTGGTATGCAGTTTGTAAATAAATTACGATATGCTAAAGAAGGTGCAAGAGATATCATGGATCGAGCATGTGCCGATTTACCATGGCAAGTTTGGCTTGAAGTTGATGGAAAAGACATTGAAATTCCCAAGGTATCATATTAAAATGAAATTAGTCCTTCCCTTCCCCTCTCCCGTGGTCTGTTTTTATAGGATTTATCTGTATCACTTTCCTTGGTGCTATGCCTTTTGGTTCTTTGCCTAATTTGGAACTACTCATAAAGCATGAACTTAGGTAAAAAATTGAGAATGGGAGACGGCATTTAGTTAGTTGATAAAACTCATAGCTGACAACTATTATAGTTTCGAACTGGAGAATGCTTGAATTTTCTGGGAATTGAGAGAGATTGATATCACCAAAAAGGCTAACTTTATTCTTGTTGCCTCTAGAAACTAATGTCCCCTGATTTTTATTCCCCCCCCCCCCCCCCCCCCNNNNGTTTTTTTTCCCCCCCCCCCCCCCCTCAGGATTCAGAGGGTCTAATAGTACTGAACATTGGAAGCTATATGGGTGGAGTAGATCTATGGCAAAATGATTATGAACACGATGATAATTTTAGCATTCAATCTATGCACGACAAGATGCTAGAGGTGGTATGTGTCCGTGGAGCGTGGCACCTTGGCAAATTACAGGTCTAGTCACATCTCGAATTGCTTCGTACTCTTGTTTCTGAAACTTACGTTTTGAACTTGTTGATTAGGCCAAAAGATTTATATGAATTGATTCAATAGAAATTTTACGTGAGATACTCCTTTACAGGTAGGTCTTTCTCAAGCTACGAGGCTAGCACAAGGAAAAGTAATAAGAATACATGTCTCTAGTCCTTTCCCTGTTCAAATAGATGGAGAACCGTTTATTCAGCAACCTGGCTGCTTGGAAATAACTCACCATGGACAGGTATGTCCTATTTCACACTCATTAATGTGTATGGAAAAACCTGAATACAAATCGTACATTGAATTGTAAGCACACCTGCAAAAACTCGTATCATTTGCATTATTACACAAACAAAAATGCTTATTTGATGACTTTTACCTCAAATTGAAATTGTTCATCATGTAGTAGTAGAAGTAGGTAGTAGGAGGGATAAATACTTAACTTTAATGCAACTCTCTTTGGCATATGCCAAGCTGCAAGTAGCCATTGTGCCATTACTTACAAAGACGCCTCCATAATGATGATGATGATTATAAGGCTTGGGTTTTTGCGTACAGGTGTTTATGCTAAGAAGAGCATCAGATGAACCTAGAGGACATGTAGCAGCAATAATGAATGAGGTGTTACTAGATGCAGAATGCAAAGGAGTCATAAATGCATCTCAAAAGAAAGTACTTCTACACCAAATGGCTCTCCATCTCTCCTAGCAAAAACAAAAACTGACAGTTCTTCATCCTCTCACCAAATTTTGCTAACGAGAAGACTTAACTTACAATCTTTGCCTTACCCACCAAAAAAAGCCGATCTCGGGTAGGAGAATTTTGTCCTTTTTAACCCCTTTTTTCCCTTTGGTGTTCGTGAAAAGTGTGATATGTATAGTGTTGTGTCCATACGAAAGTCACCAAGATTGGTGTCAAAATGTGTTTGCATAGAGAAGAAAGCATTGATTATATACAAAACATACAGTGATCGTTTTTAGAGTTACAAAAGCCACTGAAGAAAGAAAAAGGAAGGCTTTTTGTTATACATATATCTCATTGGTTCTCTTTTTTTCATCAGTTCAATATTAAGAGTCAATTAAGTACGTGTTTTCACCAGACCCATTGATGATGGTATTGTGACCAATACGTACTAAAATTTGAGTTATTATTTAATTGCCATACTTAATCGTTATTTCCTTAAATATTGAGCTTATCTGGTTGCACTAGCTTTTGTATTGTTTGCCGCACTAAGATATTATCATACTGCTTTACAGATATAAGTTTATAATAGGATTTGTTTGTTGGATGGTTTAATGCTTATACGATTGCATTGCACTTAACGGTTAATATATTAAACACTTCCTTTCCATCCATCCTGCGACCCCAAAAGAGATAATATCTACACAAATAAAATGAATAAATATTAGTTAGAAGACTCTAGGAATCATTCATACAAAACGACTTAAGTTTGAAAAAAAAAATCAAAACAATTTTAAATTTCAAAGCAAGTATATCAAGAAAAAGCTGAGAAACATTTCATTTGATGTGGAAGTTCTTTATCCATTGATCAAAGATTAAAAAGCTTCCAAATTCAAATTAAAAGATTTGGTTTCTCAAATTGATGCATTGTTTATCTTATATTTGGAAGCCTACTTTGCTCAAAACAAAATTTCGCTGATCTAATTATTGAAAAAAATAATAATAATTATACAGGATATTATTTTTAGAACAAAAAAATAATATTCTAATTATGAAGATTATATCTTTATATGGACTGTCTTGGTCAACAAAATGATAATTGTCCTTGTAAGGAAATAAAATATATATATTTGAATTCTAAAAACTAAAATTTTGATAATTATTCAAACAATTAGAAAAAGGAAACTAGTAATATCTTCTACATGAAGTCAAGATTTTTTCTTCCAAAATCAAATATAAAAACATAAATTCAAATAATATTCAATCCAAAATTTATAAGTCATTTATTACTTATCATTATCTTTTTGGTTTTGTTTTTTTATAAGAAATCTGGACAGTGTTTTTCTCCTTTCGTCTTAAAAAAAAAACGTTTGATAGTGAAAAAATAAAAAGCAAAAAGAAAGAATCTGAAACCACTCAGCTCTCCATAGCATGTGAAAGGTTGGTGTAGTGGCAAGAACTCTTTCGAATCTGAACTTCTTCGGTTCAGAGCCGAGCATTTTCCTCAAAATTCTCTACACCTAATTCTCAAAGCTCGAAGAAACGTATACTGATTGGATCTTCATAATGCTCTAAATTGTTCTCTGCTCTTCAATCCATCTCGAATCCAGATTTTACGGAGGTTTGCTCACTCATAAACCCTATAGATTCGTTTTCCTTTGTTCTATGTTGCTTAAAGATTCGTTTGCTTTACAATGTTCAAATCTGCTCAGTTTGATCTCTCATTTGCAGATCGTTTTAATTTTTGTCTCTATCTCAGTATATGTCATCCATGAGTTCATAAGATAACGAAATCTGGTGATTTTGTAATTTTAAATGAGTTCATGTTCATTCTCTGGTCGGAATTTGGTCGAGAGCTTCAATTTTTTTTAATTAGTGGCTGCTTAATTTACTTCTGTTAACGAATTGGATTTAAGGCTGCTTAACTTTCTTCTGATTAAAAAATTGAAGTTAAGGGCTGCATTAATCTGCTTCTGTTAAAAAATTGAACTGAGAGGGCTGCGTAATGCTTGTGGTTAGAAATTGGAGTAATGGTCACTTTAACGTGCTTCTATATATATTTTTTATACACTTGTTAGTGGTTTCTTGTGTTTGGATTAAGTGTAATATTTCCTGCTCAGTTCCTACCTGGAGCATGAAACTTATTGCTTTCAGACATCACTTTGTCATATGTTTTGGTCACTTTCTATTGTTTTGTATGATCTCAGCATGTTTTGACTCTTCTGACACTGAAAGGTTGTGAGGATCTGTGTATCAAACTGATTATAAATGATACATTCTTCTCACTTTCCTATTATAAACCTATACACTTCACTAACTAGGATTTAGCTGCTTCATCGTCATTAGTTTATGTATTATCCCTTTTACATGTAAGCTTGGTACCATTTATATTGCTTGTTTAAAGTGATATGTTCCGTACGCTTGTTCCTAGTACTTTCATGGCTTTCATTTTCTAAGAATCTGAATTTATATGTTAATGACATCTTTTTAATGTTTTGGCTGCAGGAGTTCGTTTGAGATAATGCAAAAAGACTATTTCTCTTGTCCTCGTCTTATAGATTGCTTCTCTGTCAACGTGATTCTTGAGTAAAGTACTAGATAAAGTTATGTGCTTTGTAGTATTGGACCTTGAGTTGTCTTGTCTGAATGGGAAGATCTATTTGATGTCTATTAAGTTGAAAGGATAATTTTATCTAGTGAACTTCTTTTTGTTTTGTGAAGATACAGAGTTTTTTCATTTTTTTGGGTTTGATGGGTAAAGAGAATCAGTTGGAGACAACAAATTGTGGAGTCAATGATCACGATTGTCCACCCGTCAAGAATGAAGAACTAGCAGTCGAGGCGCGTTACAGTACAGACAGTAACTCTGGTTTGCCAATTTGTCGTGTATGTCATTCTGCAGAATCGGACAAACGAGGAGATGCTGCCTTAGGGTTTTTGGGGATTACTCCTCCGGTTCCAGAAGCTCGAAAAAGCAATGCAGACGAAACTGCTGATGATGTCAGCAAAGGTACAGAGACTGAGCTGAAGAATTCTGTCGTCAAAAGTGATGGGATGGAATCTGGCTTCATTGAAGTAGCAAGTCCTGATGGGGGAGTTTTCATTTGTACAAATGATATAGAAATGGGAATTCTGCAGCATCAGGATGCATTGCTTGAGCTTGGATGTTCTTGCAAAAACGAGCTTGCTTTGGTACACTATGCTTGCGCACTCAAATGGTTTCTCAATCATGGATCCACCGTGTGTGAAATCTGTGGACATTCTGCAGAAAATATAAAGACTGCAGACTTCAACAAAGTGGTTATTGCCTTAAGAGATTACACGACACTAAGAGAAAGAACTCCTGATTTAGGAGATCCAAACCCTGAGTTACCAGTGAATACAGATTCAACCATAGATTCAGATGAAGTTGCTGCCATTCGAAGGCAACGACTTGGAGAGATATCATCATGGTTTGGTCCTCATTTCATGAACAACAACAACAATAATTCTGTTGCGGCTTCTCAGGTTACGCCTGAACAACCTCTAGGTGTTGTAAACTTTGACATCTTACCTATGGAAAGCCGTGCAACTAAATTGGCTGTGGAAGGTACCGGGATTCTACTTGCTACCGGTTTACTCACCGTTACTTTGGTCTGGCTCATTGCCCCTCGTGTTGGAACGGTCTGCTATAAATCTAACTATATATATAACCTCTTTGACAGATTGTTAGTATTGTTTTTGGTTTAACGGTTGTTTTTATCTCCGCAGAAAACTGCAAGGAGTGGACTGCACATTCTTCTTGGTGGCCTCTGTGCTTTAACGATAGTCATCTTCATCAGATTTGTAAGTAGTTCCCTTACACTAATCCCATTTTCACAGATTCATAGTTCCTACTCTTACTAATCCAAAAACACACAATACTTGAACTCAGGTTGTGCTGACTAGAATCAGGTATGGTCCTGCACGCTACTGGGCAATTTTATTCATCTTCTGGTTTCTTGTGTTTGGAATTTGGGCTTCTCGTACGAATGCTTCTCATAGTAACCCTTGAATCCATTATTATCATCTTCTGCTCTCTCTCTAACGCTCTGCTTTTTCTCTCCATAATTCTGTATTTGTATCATGGAGAAAAATGTACATTGCTTCATCAAAGTAAAGTATAAAGCACATGCTTCATTGAATATATATATGATTCATAATGGTCGCTTTTACAATTCATCTATATCTACTTCAATAACTTTAGACAATTTAACATTACAAATACAAACTTCGCAACATTAATAAAAACTTGCTAACTGAGTGTTTCTGAATCCGTTAAGTTAGTTAATGTTCCTAAAATCCAACTGTTCAAGGAATTATCAACAACAACCGATTCCATCATGACCGGATCGGGTTTCCGGGTCAGGATCCGGCACTGTACGGTAGTCGAATACTCTAAGAAGCTTCAATATTCTAGCTCTTCTTTCCATTTTTACCCCTGAAGACCAAAATTCATCCAGCCGTTCAAAAACGGCTTTTGTTCGGGCGGGTCCTGAAACGCGAAATCGGACTGATACGGAAACGGAGGGACAAAAGCGTCATTTTGCAATAACTCAATAGAACCACCAAACATGGACTTATCATCAAACGCATTTAAAGCGTCTTCAAGATCAATCCATTTAGGCTCACTTTGAACTTCCCAGTGATCAGAACTCGCGACTTCCGGTGAAATCACGTGACTTGAACATCTCGAATCCGAATTAGTCATCATCGTCTTCTGTTTTTCATCAGCTGGATAATACTTCTCCATTGTTCCTTTCTTATTATAAATCCGACACAAAACCCAATCATCAAGCTGCAAAAATTCAACAAGAAAAACTTCAATTAATCTTCACATAAACCCAAAAAATTTAGACTAATTCCCATTAATTTAAGAAATTCATACTCGCAAGTTGTTCTTCTTGTTCGATGAAGCAGACCGATCAACATTAGCTAAACGATACTCATGCATAATCCAATTCGTTTTAATTCCTTTTGGAGCTTTTCCAGCGTAGAAAACAAGTGCTTTCTTAATCCCTAATGTCTTCGGTTTACCAATCGGTTTATCAGCTCCAGTCGCTTTCCAATAACCGGTTCCAGCTGCCCGGTTTGGTCTTGAACCATTTGGATATTTCCGGTCTCGATGTGAGAAGAAATACCATTCTTTCTCTCCATACAAAGCCATATCTGCAATAAACAAAATTCAGATAATCAAAATCACTTCAAACCAAAAATAGAAACAAAAATCGAATGGAATTGAAAATTTACCTGGAAGTTCCCATGGATTGAATTTATACAAATCAATTTCAGCAATAATTGGAACAGAAATCGGTTCCGATGCACATCTTCGACAAAGATAGAATTTCACAAGCTCTTCATCCGTTGGATGAAATCGGAATCCCGCCGGTAAATTTAACTCCGCCTTCATTATGAGAAAAGTCTTTCTTCTTGTGGATAAGATTTGAGTTATGATTTTTTTTTCCAACTTTGATCAGATGGATATTTTTTTTGGTTTGACACAAAGATTGAAATCGAAGAAAAGAGAGTAAGTCTAATGAGCTTTTATAGAGAAAAGAGATTCATTAATCCAGACGTGGGTAATTTTCAGACACGTGTGACAAAATCACAAACCGTTTTATTTTTCAACGCTGAGTCGTGGACCGCGCAGCCAGCTTAAAGTTAAACACGTGGCGTTTAGTTATTGGATAATCGACATACAGAGTATGTGATGTCATTGCTTCCGTCATTTGTAAGAACCATTGTGGCTGTAATCTGCTACTTCTCGGTGTAGCTTGTTCACGTTGTTTTCTGGACTGATATAGATGAACTTGAGTTGTGAGTGGACTGTGCAGTGTAGTACTGTGAGCTTCTCCGCACCAGATTTTTTCTCTATTCATGTAATTGCTTACGTCATGTGAAATGGATGACGTCATCTCAGTCTCACGTCGGCTTATGTAAAAAGCGATATTGACAGTTTTTGGGACCAAAATTTCCACTTTAGCAGAATTAATATCCAGTAATTTGTTAATGAATTAAAAAAAGAAAACAATTCAATGGAGAAAATAAAAATGTTTACAAAAATCTTTTATTCTTTTGTCGAAATTTACAAAAATCATTTAAGATACGAATATTATTAGCATGTCTGCTAATCTTCATGTGCGTTTCTCGGATTTTGTTAAACTTGCAAGTACAAAGATATTCATTGTATATTAACAAAAATACAAAAGAGAGTGAAAGATATTAAGATCTTTATGAATTAGAAAAAGGCTTTATGCGTACCTAAACCATCCCAGATGAAAAGCCTATATAATATAGGCCTAAACTATAGCTTAAAGCCCATATAAAGGCCCATGTTATCTTGACGTGAAGGCTGTGTTGAGTCCAAGTCTTGTCTTCCAAGTGCTAATTTCATTGTCGTATACGCTAAACCTCAAACATCACCTCCCTTTTCAACTTTTTTTTGTCAATAATTTTCTTTGTTATAACTTACAAGGTTTTGTCTTAACTTTTTGTTTATAGGAATCGATAACATAAATCTTCTCAAATTTTAAGTTCTACTATGCGGAGCTAGCTCTACATATTACTCAAAATCTAAAGTCAAATCAACATTTGATCCGAAGTAAAAGAAACCAAAACGAACTTGAAAAAATATACAAACAAAAATTCAAGGCATTCGGATATCTAAACTGAATGTGGACCTAACCAAAATCAAATACATACCCAAAATACCAAAAATAATATTATATGTTATAAAATGATTATTTATATATAAATTTTTATCTAAATATCTTAAAATTTGGTTATATATCCAAATCTATAATGAATTTGAATCAAAATAGCAAAAAATAAAAAACTAAAATATTCAAACTTTTAACAAAAAAAAACTAAATGATGATTAACCTAAATCGAACCCGACTCAAAAAACTATATGTTATGAATCGAATCCGAACACAAATTCAAAATTTATCGAACTGAACCCAACCCAAAATTTTAAAATATATGAATATGTCTTATATACCTAAAGATCTTTAATCCAAACAAACCACTCTATTCTTATTTATGTATTCAAATGTCCAAACCTATGCGACACTACAAGACTCTATAGAATCGAACATATTTTTTTTGGTCCAAAATGGGAGGAAACGTCTTCCCAAAATTTTCATGTGAAGAAAATTGTAGATATTTAACTACATATTTTATATAAAATTTCATATATTTTGTTGAAATATATAGTTGTTTAGAAAAACGGCCAACTTACTCAAGTAAAAACTTGTCCAATTATATGACACATTAGTCGAAAACTTATTTGATAAAAGATTAGTAAGTTGATGTTTTTTTATGTTCTAAATAGAAGGTCATTTATAAGAAGGGCATTAAAGTCAAATCAACAGAGGAATCGTAAGACAAAGGTGAAACAGCATAACACCGTTTCAAGACTTATATAAACACATCAGACAGAGGATCCAAAAACTCACACAATTATTACAAATCAAATCGATTTGTACATATAAAAACCTCCCAAATCTCGAATCTCCACTTTCCTTAATTAATAGTTATACAATGTACCAATACATGCATTCACATGCTTGATGTTTGTATATATATATATACATACATACACATGTTCGAACTGTCATAATCAGTAAAAGAAACATCAAAGAGGAAGAAGAAGATGAAGTCGGGTCGGGTCATTGGGTTGTGTTTGATTCTTGTGGGTTTGATTCTTTTAATCTCCGGTGGTTCTACGGCGGAGAAAGGAGTAACGTACGATGGACGGTCTTTGATTATCGATGGACAGAGGAAACTTCTCTTCTCCGGTTCCATTCATTATCCTCGCAGCACTCCCGAGGTTAATGTTTTCCTCATTTTTAATTCATTACATTTGATATTATTGTTTTCATTATTCACAACTAGCTCTTGTCATTCACATATTCTATTCTTTCAGTTTTGGGAAATATGATAGCCAATAAGTATAGACTAAAATTCAATAGACTAGGTAAAACCGAATTAGAGCACAAATAATATTAGTTTGGTTTGGTTACTTATAACCAAATATCTGAAAAAAAAAATCTATTACGTGTAACTAAAAGTAATCAAAATATTTTAGTAAAAGTTAATTTCAATTCTTATTTGTTTTTTTTTTTACTTTTGGTTAAGAACTAAGAATTAAAATCACATAAATTTAAAAAACTAAATGGTTATTTGCTAGGAATTGAAATCAAACTGGGTAATTCGATTCTGATTTTATGTTTTCGGTTTTAGTTAATTGGGTAATTCGATTCTGATTTTATGTCCAACACTATTCACAACCATTACAACAATACTGAATTATAACTCAAAACTCTCAAACTTATTTACGGGGACAACAGAAATCGAGTTCTGGTAGATTGTAACGTAACTATATATAACATATTTTGCCAAATGAACCTTTTATCAAGTATACAAAATTCTTTTGGAAATTAGAAATAAATAATATGGTTGGACCATAACCTTGTGCCATATCCATCTATTGATGTAATATGACAAAACTTAGCTATCAAGAGAGGAAAAAAAAACTATATAGATATGACATAATTAGTTGTGTTATAGTTTTGGATATACATGAAACTAATATTTTGTTGATAAGATTTCTTTATATCATAAGATAGATATTGCCTGAATATTATCGTAGTCAACCTGATTATTATATTATAAAATTATATATTTTATGTAATAGAAACACATAAATAAATATCTATATATATATATATTGTTAATACTCCCTCTATTTCATATAATATATTTCCTAGAGGTTTTTTTTCTTGTTTCTTATACATTTTAAACTTTTCTAGGCAAATCTTGTTTAAATCTTTTTCCTTTTTGATAAACAAATTACAAATTTAAGTATGAATTGAATTTCTTGAATTACTATGGTTTAAAGTTATGGAAAAATTTTATGTACCAAAATTTCTACATTTATAGTTAACTATTAAATGGTTTTTGAAATATATGTGAAAATTGTAGAAATTTAATCATTAAAAAAAAATTATATACTACTTTAATCATTATATTTTAAATGATGGCCTTTGCATATATACTTTGTAACCGAAATTCTGTTTCACGAGTTCCTTTTGCATTTATGAGATTTTTTTTTTCACTTTTCATACACTTTTTGTTGCGTGAGAAACTCCTTTTCTTTTCTTGGTGGATCATATTTATTTGAGCTATATTTAAACACCAAAATCAGTCATATAACATATTTATAATTTCGTACATCTTTACGTGCTAATTACTTATTTTTATGAACATTATAATCACTTAAATTATAACAATTTTTATCAATAATTTTAAATAAAGAAAAAAACGAAAAAGACATGCATGACCTAATGAAACGAAATTCATATGTCAAAGAATTATTATTTAAAAATTTGTTATTGTGTTTGGTTCACAAGATCTTGCTTACCTTCACTTTGAAGATTAAGACATAGATATCATCTAATCCAACACAGCATCTTTGACTACTCAGAATGAAAATAGTCACGGGTCTCTATACGTACACCGTTTTTGATAATTCTTTATGATTACTTTCTATTTGTCATTGTCTATGACACTCTTTTAAAGTTACATATTTAACATTAATAAAACAGTACTAAACACTGTACTAATCCATTTCTAATCTAAAGTTAATTAGAAAGTAGAAATTTTAAATGTTTCGTAGTTGTTCTAATCGACATTCGCTTCTATAATTTGCTTACGATTTAGTATGTTTAGTAAACATGGGCATTTGGATTTGAGATTGGATCTTGGTCAATTCTAATCTGCGTCGGGTCTCAAATAAAGAATTTTGTATCTATATGGAATCTTTATTATTGTTTTGATTTGATTCCAAATCAGTTTTATTAGAATTTGGAATGGTACATGTTTATATTTAGAAAACTGTAAAATATCTTAATATCTAAATACTCGAATAATATCTGAATATCTGATTGATATCCAAACTACCCAAAAAAATACCAAAATATAAAAATACCTTAAAATTTATAGAATACTCGAATATCCAAAAAAATTTGTTCTGTATGCAATCGATTCTCGGATAAGAACCATATCCGAATTGATACTATTTATGAGGAAGATCCGACCATGATCCAAACCTATTTTTCGAGTAGGTTTTGGTAGAATCTGTCTCGGGCTAATGTTTAGGTTATAAATCTGATCGATCTGTTGTTTGACAAATTAGGCACCGATCCGTTGTATGTGCTTCATTTAATGGTTTTGAATAAACAAAATAAGTAAA
>OVAX01002752.1:0-26222 GCA_900406405.1 Lepidium africanum | reverse complement strand
ACGCGTGGGCTCCACATATATATTAAACTTTGCCGTAACTTTTTGACATTTTTAACAAAAATATCCATTTTCAAGTTTAAAGGATAAGAGAAACATCTCTTCTTAAACCAAAAAAAAAAGAGAAACATCTTCTTCTTCTTCTTGGCTGCTGCGACGGAGAAGAAGCAGCAAATTTTAAATGTCACAGGCTGTAATATTCAAGCCGTTTGTCTCAGTTCCCTCAAGTAATCAGAGGTTTCCTTTATTCTTTCCTATTTATTTTATTTCTTTATCTTTCGGAACAACTTTCATTTTGGGGTGGTTGTGGACTTGCTTTTGTTCTTGAATTTTCTTTCGTTTCCCATAGACGGGTTGGGTTAGTTCTATAAAAAAGGCACTGCCTTTTCGAATTGCTGCAAATTATCCGTGATGAGTCTCGTTTAATTGAATTGACTGTGTAAGCTTAAGCTGTGTCCTTTTGGGTTTTTATTATCTGAGGGTTGACTACTGGTAGGGTTTATGTTCTTTTACCTTAATTCAGATCCTTTTTTAGGTTACATAAAGTTTTAGTTTGTCATTTACGAAGTCTCTTTGTGTTTATTTTTGAATCAGCCAGAGGAAACTACAGAACAATATATTCAATGTTGGTGTCAAAATCCAAAATCGATTCAGAGTTGTTTGTATGGGAATGCTGGCACCAAGGAAATTCCTGCAAAAGAGGAGGAAAATGGAGGTTTTCAAGGATGCAGCTGACGAGACTGATCAGAAGAGATGGAGAGGGCTAATGCAAGAGATTGAAACCACAGGTTCTGCTGTTCCAGTGCTTAGGCAATACCGAACTAACGGTGACCAAGGTCTTCCGAGGGATCTTGTTTTGGGTACTCTGGTTAGATTTAAGCAGCTAAAGAAATGGAACCTTGTCAGTGAGGTATGTAGAATGAACGAGCCCCTCTTTTGTTTTGATCTTTTCAGGTACCGTCTGCAATCTGAAAAGAATGACTTTAGAATCTTCCAATCTTTGTTTGGCTGAACGAAATTCATGAATTTCATCTTGATAGAAATATAAGAGAAGTGATCTTAATCTACTATTGAGGATTTCAATGTTGGTGCTGCCAAAAGCTGTATATTTTGTTATTTATACTTGAAGAATTTCTCTTACGACATGACAATATCTATGTTTACTTTTGCAATGTTAGAATATTGACTACTGCAAGCTCTTAGTTTCTACAGGATAGTTGTCGGATTGTATCTGATGGTTCCTCTGTTTGTTTGATTTTAGATTCTTGAATGGCTTAGATACCAGAACTGGTGGAACTTCAGTGAAATGGACTTTTTGATGCTCATTACCGCTTATGGGAAACAAGGCAACTTCAATGGAGCTGAAAGGGTTTTGAGCATACTGAGTAAGATGGGTTCGAGTCCAAATGTGATTTCTTATACCGCTCTCATGGAATCTTATGGAAGAGGAGGCAAATGCAACAATGCTGAAGCGATATTTCGGAGGATGCAGTCTTCAGGTCCGGAGCCTTCTGCTGTAACTTATCAGATTATACTTAAGACTTTCGTAGAGGGGAACAAGTTTACAGAAGCTGAAGAGGTTTTTGAGACTCTTTTAGATGAGAAGAGATCACCATTGAAGCCAGATCAAAAGATGTATCACATGATGATATACATGTACAAGAAGGCTGGGAACTATGATAAAGCTCGAAAAGTATTTGTTTCAATGACTGAGAAAGGAGTTCCACAGTCTACTGTCACTTACAATAGCCTTATGTCCTTTGAAACTAATTATAAAGAAGTTTCTAAGATCTATGACCAGGTGATCTGAATGATCCTTTCTTTTTCGTAACATGTATATTCTATAAACACCATCTAAATACATCTTGGCCTGTCAGAGTACTGATCCAGTTCTCTTAACTGAATATGTAACTTTTCAGATGCAGAGATCTGGTATTCAACCGGATGTTGTCAGCTATGCTTTACTTATCAAAGCGTATGGAAGAGCCAGAAGAGAGGAAGAAGCTCTATCAGTTTTTGAAGAGATGCTTGATGCTGGTGTAAGGTCAGTCTTTTAAATCTTGGTTTTCTGTTTTCAACAATTATCTCTTTCTGCTACTGTTGATTCTATGAAATTGTTTCTCTTTTGGTTATCATTTTCCAGGCCGACGCATAAAGCATATAACATTTTGCTTGATGCATTCGCTATTTCTGGGATGGTAGAGCAAGCAAAGACTGTTTTTAAAAGCATGCGAAGGGACAGGTAAATAATACTTCCATTATGTGACCTGTGTTGCTTTGATGTTTTAGATTGGTAACTATAGATCTCTTGCAGATTTTACCCGGATCTCTGCTCTTACACAACTATGTTATCAGCCTATGTAAATGCTTCGGATATGGAGGGTGCTGAGAAATTCTTCAAGAGGATAAAAATAGATGGGTTTGAACCCAATATAGTTACTTATGGGACAATGATAAAAGGGTATGCAAAAGCAGACAATCTTGAGAAGATGATGGAAGTATATGAGAAAATGAGGTTAAGTGGCATCAAAGCAAATCAAACCATCTTCACTACTATCATGGATGCGTCTGGGAGGTGCAAAGACTTTGGAAGCGCGCTTAGTTGGTATAAGGAGATGGAGAGTTGTGGACTACAACCTGATCAGAAATCTAAAAATGTGCTTTTATCTTTGGCTTCAACTCATGATGAGCTAGATGAAGCTAAAGAACATATTGGACTCAGAAATGAAACAACAACCATTATTACCAAGGTTAATGGATCTGACGATGATGAGGAAGACATAAGTAGTGACAGTGATGATGAGGAGGAGGAGGAGGATGAGGATGTGGATGATTCAAAAGAACATATTGGACTCAGAAATGAGACAACCATTATTACTAAGGTTAATGGATCTGACGATGATGAGGAGGAAGACATAAGTAGTGATAGTGATGATGATGATGATGATGAGGAGGAGGAGGAAGACATAAGTAGTGATAAAGCGCAAGAAGGGTTATTGCCTAATGGTTATGAAACATGCGAAAAAGTTTTACTTTTGTAATCATTTAAAGCCACAGGATAAGATTTTGCAGGGACCAAGTAGTTCGTCCATTATTTTGTCTGTAGTTAAGGAAATAATATTTGTTTTACTTATTTCATAATATACGTCTTGCTACCAAACGAGGAGGCGAAAATTCAAAGGCGTTGTTGATGTATCTTAGACTCCTTCATTAGTCATCTCACGATTCTCAGTTGCCGAAGTTCTTAATCTATGAGCTGCATTTTCGACCTGCAACAGATACAGAGCAAAGGTAAGAACCTTGGACTACAAAGACAGAGAGAGACGAGTTTGTCACTGTTTTACCTCGGAATTCCAATTCGTTCTAAGTGTAAGGAAAATCAAAGTTATGGTTTGAAGTATGACTCCTGCAATCATCCCCCACCAGATCCCCTGTAAAGACAAATCTCCCAAGTCTTATGTATCATAGATATACAGAGGAAGAAAACAAAACGGAAGGAGAGAGAGAGATTATACAGCAACTCCAAGACTGGTTTTGAAGCCTAGAACACAACCAATAGGAAGACCAATGACATAGTAAGTCACAAGATTCACATAAGCCACAACTGCTTGCCAGCCACTTCCAATTGCAACTCCTGTTTCACCAATTCAACCGAGAAAGATTTAATCAATCCACAAAAAACAAAGATCAATGGTATAAATTCAAAAGAGGTAACTTTTGTGTGTGTTTTACCAGAGAGAATTGGTTGGATTCCGTTTAAGAAAATGGAAACGGCAAGAAGAGGAAAGAGGTCAGAGACAGCAGCTATAACCTCTACGTCACTGGTGAAGGCTTTGCTAAGACCAACACGGAACACAAGTACAATGATACAGAGAACTAAGCTGATCAGAATTGTCGTGACGTTGACCACTACAACTGCTAACTTAGCCACTCGTGGATTTCCCGCTCCTACCTCGTTGCTCACTCGGACACTGATTAAAACAGAAAAACGGCACGGTTTTTGTAAACGGATCATTTCAATGGAAACTGCATGTCGTTTTGGTTTTGGTTGATTGAAGCATACCTTATAGCTGCACTTAGACCAAGCATGAACTGCATATCCCAATTCCAGTAATACATGCTGCAGGAAATTGACTAAACCGGGTCAATATATAACCGATATTAACTGGTATTTTTGATAAACGATGGGAAGAAATTACCATATCGAAATGGCGTCTAGAGCAATTGTCGGATTGGGGAGTAAACCGGAGATAACCACTAGGCCTTGATTGTACCATATCTCCAAACTGCAGAAATTTTTGTCATTTCAAATTGGTATCAGCTTTCGTTAAACCAGAGACTAAACCGGTCAAGTTAAATAGGTTTGTTTGTGACTGTGTTTAGTGTTTACCATAGCATGACTGCTGAAGCTAACGTGAGCTTGAAGTAAGGCCATATCCCTCTAAACGCCCTAGTTGAAAACCCAGTCCAAGTCTCCTTACACTTCGGGCTCAACAAGATATACAAACCATTCACAACCACGAGCAGCCACCACGAGAAACTCAGAACCAGAGCCGCCCCAAGCAAGCCAAAATCCAACACGTTAGTAACCAACCACGTGAGTAACGTGTGCAGCAAGAAAACTCCTAATGACATGTAAGCCAAAGGGTTCACAATGTTCTGAGCTTGGAGAAATCTCTGCATAGGGCAAGCGAGAGCAAAAGCGTAAATCTGTGGAATCATCCCTCGTGCAAAGATCTGACCCTCCTTTGCGATGGCTACGGTTATGCCCATTGCTTTTAAAATTGGACCTGAGTACCAGTACAGAAACGTAAGGAGTACTGCAGCTGAAAGGTGCAAAACCATGGCTCGTTGACAGATTATTCCCATTGATGAGTACTGTCTCGCTCCGTATGCTTGACCACACACCGTTTGGACCGCACTCGCCATTCCCAACTGGTCAAAGCGTTTAAAAACTTAAAATGTGCTTATTGTGTCATATATATAATATGGGCAGATATGTTAGGTCTACGTACCATGATACCATAAGCGAGGCCTTGGATTCCGACGGTGGCTATGGAAGCGCCAGCGAGCTGAAGAGAGCCAAGATGGCCAGTGAACATAATGGTAACGAAGCTGAGCATGTAATTGAGCACAGAGACAACTATAGAGGCTCCAGATAACGTCCATAGAATCTTTGACTCCCAAACTGCTAGCCCTAGCCACCATCGTGGCGTCACAGTGGTTCCACGAAGGCGGAGAAACTCCTCTATCTCCGCCGAAGACCGTTCGGATATCTGAGAATCCGAGTGGAGTCGTTTCAAAAGCGGCTCGTAAGTCTCTGTAGAGCTCATGGTCCTTTTCTTTTTCTTTCTTTTCTTTGTTACAGAGCAGTACTATCTGTTTGTTTTGGTTATGTTAAGGGTTCGAGTCGTTGACTGAATTAAAATCTGACTGTTCGGTCTGAGTTTTGATGACTCTGAGTGCATAGTGTACCAACCATTCTCTGTTTATCAATCAAAATTATGAAATTGTCTTTAATTTTTGTTTTGGTGAGACAAAAGACTTGTAATATATAGCAACACCTAATGTTCTTTAACGGCTAGTCTCTACATTGTACGTCTTCCAAAAAAAATGAGGTAAGGAATAATTTTTTAAAAGTAAATTATTAATATTTTTTTTTTGTCAAGAGCAAATTATACTATAAGACGAACCAAAAGTTAAGAACAATAGGTTACATAAATGAATCATAAGTAGTCTCTCTAATATGATGAGCGAGAGTATCATTTTTATGATTTAAAGACCTTGAAATAATAGAGAGGGAGAACTTAAGAAATAAAGAATTTAACCGTGCGAACTCCTCTTGATAAGGAAGAAAAACCAGCCACTCCTCCGGACGATTAATTATCTTTAGAACCGTCTCACAGTTCGTTGATATCTCCACCTCCATGATCTGTAGCATCAGGAAAGACTCTATTGCCAAAGAACAACTTCGATCTCTTAATGAAGGGCAGAAAGACTCTGATTGACACCCCAAACTCCTATGCATCTTCCTTCTACTGAATCTGGAAATCATAACCAACTTAAACTAGTAGATTATTAATGTTTAAATTTACTCTCTTTTTTTTCAGAATGGTATTTTAAATTTTACATGTTACCCACATGTTTTCCTTTCTACCCTTAATAATGCTAATAATAATAATTAGCTTTTGAGATATGTGGCCCACCAATAGTACTTTAGGCCCATTTAAATCCCTCACTGCTCCTCAGGCCTATTCATATTTCAACAAAGAATCCGAACTAAAAACATTGCTGTCATCAGAATAAGAAGTAAATGAACTGTCCCTGACGTAAGACGAACTCAATGAGTTGTCTATTAGGTCGAATGGACCCACTACATTCTGAAGATTACTCATTATTGCAACTAATTATTATTAAAAGATTTTCCAACTATGTCGAAATTACATCTTATTTTTTTATTTATTTTTGTGAATTACAAATATGCATGTATAGAGAAGTACTGCTATTTGAAAAAAAGAAGGAGAAGTACTGCTATGATTTACATCAATTGATTCTGTAGTATCTATAATTTTTAATTATTTATTGACAAAGGTTATATGTATAATCAGAAATTCATTCCTATCCAAAAAAATAAGTGAAATTGAGTCAATGGCAATATTAGAGTAAATTATATACAATATTAGAATATTTTATGTAATTAATCAAAGAATCAAATAAGATGAACCAAATTTTAAGTGATTAATTGTTTCTAATTAATACTGAAAAAAAAAGGAAGAAAAAAAAGGACATCGAGCGAGTAAGAATAGAGGTGACTAGCTCCAGGCAAGTCTCGGTTCGGTTCGATTGTGTTGTGTGTGTCACGTGGTAGTTTTTCACTTATTACCACGCGCGTGCGAGAGGAAATTAACCAGACCAGACCAACGAACCACAAAACCCTAGACCTTCTTCTTATACCTCGCTCTCCCTGTCATCGTCGTCTTCTCTTCTTCCTGATTTTGACTCTCGTCTCTTCGATTTCTACCGGAGAGGCGACCGGAAGACTTGAAATTCGTGACCTGCAGATTGTTCTTACGAATTGTACGTTTCTCAATTTCCGATGGATCTGCCTAGCCTTTCCTTAATCGTTGGAGCGGCTGCTTTTAGTCCTAATCCTGACGAGCGTAGAGCTGCTGAACAAAGTCTTAATCAGGTAAAACCAGAATTCTTCTACTTAGCTCGTTTTTTGCTTAAATTGCTAGAAGACTAAGCTCGGTGTTGGAATGTTTATCTTATTAGATTGAATTGCTTCAACTGTGGGTCAACGATTTAGGGAAAATCGGTTACATGTAAATATAGGGCTTAAATTTTGCTTGGAATTTCGATTTTGCAGCTTCAGCACACTCCACAACATTTGATAAGGATTTTGCAAATAATTGTTGATGGTGGCTCTGACCTTTCTGTCCGTCAAGCTGCTAGTATCCATTTCAAGAATTTCATCGCTAAGCACTGGGAACCTCATTCTGGTAATTGTTTAGTTTTTTGATCGCTAAATCAATTGTCGTTATGTTACCTATTTGCTTGTATTTCATTCTTTTTTATGTTATGCAGGGGATCAGAGCAAAATCTTGCCGAGTGATAAGAATGTCGTCAGAGACCAGATTCTTGTATATGTCTCTCAAGTTCCCACGATATTGAGGTAGCAGCTATTGTACACCTTGCAGCACTTGTTAAGAGAATGCTTTTTTTATTTACAGTTTACCTTTCTGTTTAAGCTGTCCACAGATTCATATGTTTGTGTTACTTGGAATGAAATGGCTTGATTTCTTTATGCATATTTATAAATGATGTGTAATGTCAACTATGAAGTATATATAGGAAGCAAATTTCTGTTTGTTGGTCCTTACACTAGATGTAATTGATATGTATGATGCAGAGTTCAGATGGGAGAGTGCCTGAAGACCATAATTTATGCTGACTATCCTGAGCAATGGCCCCATCTCCTGGACTGGGTAGTGCACAAATTGCAAGATCAACAAGTTTATGGGGCCTTATTTGTGTTGCGGATTCTATCTTCAAAATATGAGTTAGTCTGCTTTTCTGAAATTTTATTTATGTTATGAATCCTGTTATTCGAAATCACCAGGTACTTAAGAATTGTAGTTCAGGATGTTCACATTAATATTCTTAGTTCATATCATAAGCCTACGTTGGCAATTGGCCTCTCCTTCAACGTAATTTTTTTTTAAAAACTCCCTTTATGCGTATCTCATTTTCTGTTATAGGTTTAAATCAGATGAAGATAGGGCACCAATCAACCGAGTGGTAGAGAAGACGTTTCCGCACCTTTTGAATATATTTAACAATCTTGTCCATATTGAAAATCCTTCACTCGAAGTGGCAGACCATATCAATCTTGTATGCAAGATATTCTGGTCATGTATCTATGTAAGTTGTACATCTTTTGGTTATTATTCTGATTCCTTCGCTATTTCCTGGCTTCATCTGGAGCAATTCTTGGATTATAATTTTCTGTAAGGAGTTTATGGGTTTTAGGTGGTTTCTGGTGTAGTTTTATTCTTTTCTTTTAACTCTCTTTCATCCTGTTCCATACAGCTAGAGCTTCCAAGACCGTTATTTGATCCAAACTTGTTTAATGCTTGGATGGGTCTGTTCCTAAACGTTTTGGAACGTCCTGTTCCTGTAGAAGGTCAGCCTGAAGACCCTGAGCTTAGAAAATCATGGGGATGGTGGAAGGCCAAGAAGTGGGTTGCCCATATTTTAAACAGACTGTACACTCGGTATGCAGGAACATGAAAATCTTACACAGCTAACTTACAAACTTGCAATTTTTCATCTGCCATTATTAAAGTTTTGGAAATCTTTTTTAGGTTTGGAGATCTAAAACTTCAGAATCCAGATAACAAAGCCTTTGCCCAAATGTTCCAGACGAACTATGCAGCGAAGATATTAGAGTGCCACCTCAAATTGTTAAATGCCATTCGTATTGGTGGATATCTTCCGGATAGAGTCATCAACCTTATTCTTCAATATCTAAGCAACAGGTATAATATTCTCTTTGACATACTTTTGGTCAACTTAAAAGATCTATTTAAATATAAGAGCGCTGGATCTATTGAACTGAGATCATTGCATGTGATGTCACCAGGTTAGGATCCTTTAGGCTTTATTAGAATTTAGGTAGTAATATAATCTTGTTGTTTTAAAAACCACCACTGGCTTCATACCTTTTCTCAAAACCCCTAATCAGAGCCATAGTTAGATTGACTTGGTTGGATTTTCGAGTTGCAATTTGTATTGTTCCTTGAAATCTGATTAAGGCAAGCTTTATCTGTATCTGGATCTCTTTATTATGTATGGAATACAAGACTTCTTACTGACTATTTGTGTCTGTTCAGTATCTCGAAGAATAGCATGTACAACTTACTGCAGCCCCACCTTGATATTCTACTATTTGAAATAGTTTTCCCACTTATGTGCTTCAATGATAATGATCAAATGCTTTGGGATGAAGACCCACATGAGTATGTAAGGAAGGGTTATGGTATGTTTTTCAAGTCTTCCTTGTCTTGTTTGGATAAACCTAAGACATGCCTTTTTATTAAAACATACCCTTTTTACAGATATAATTGAAGACTTATACAGTCCCAGGACTGCATCTATGGACTTTGTGACTGAGCTGGTCAGAAAGCGTGCAAAAGACAACTTCCCAAAATTTATACAGTTCATCGTGGATATTTTTAAAAAGTACTTCAAACTTCATCTACAAAATATAGAAAAGGGTATTATATAATTGTAACATGATAGAATACTTTGTCTTTGTTTTAGATATGATGAAGCACCTTTGGGTCAGAAACCGTATCGCCATAAGGATGGTGCTCTGCTTGCTGTTGGGACACTTTGTGATAAACTTAGGCAAAATGAACCCTACAAATCTGAGCTGGAGAATATGTTAGTGCAACATGTTTTTCCTGAATTCAGCAGCCCGGCTGGTCATCTTAGAGCTAAGGTTTTAGTGAACGTTTTTGGTTGTTTGAGCCCCCTTCACATTCACATCTGTTATTCAAATCGTATTTCTACTCATTATCAGTTATTTATGTGCTTGAAGATGGTGTAGATATCTAATATTTTTGGTCAACTAATTATTTGATGTTTTAATTCTGTCCTTTAAATGCTTAAATTTCTCCCATACTATGACTGAGGTTTCTCGAAGAATTACTTGTGTAGTATAGGATATGCCTTCTTGTACGCTGTTCTAACTGAAGTTTCTATCTATAATTATCTTTCCTGGGTTGCTGTGACAAAGTAACCAGTATTTGTTAAACAATGTTGCATCATGCATATTACTTTCATGACATTGATGTTGTAACTTTTTAAGCTGATCTCTCAACGTTCCTTCTTCTCTTTAGGCTGCATGGGTTGCAGGGCAGTACGCTCATATCAATTTCTCCGACCAGAGCAATTTTTCCAAGGCTTTGCATTGTGTTATCTCTGGAATGCGTGATCCAGAACTTCCTGTTCGGGTTGATTCAGTTTTTGCTTTGCGTTCATTCATTGAAGCTTGCAAGAGTAAGTATTGAGACCACCAAGAATATATTTCCGTCTCTTCTTAAAGATTTACATCACCAGATCTTTTTTATTTAACATGGATTAGTAGACTTTCAACTAAATTGACATGCCTTGCAGATTTAGATGAGATCCGCCCAGTTCTACCCCAACTTCTTGATGGTATGCTGTGCGAATGATTTTTCTGATAATTCTACATATTTGTATTTCAACTCATTTTAAAGCCAAAACCCAACATCTTGTTAATAACTTAGATAATCTGTATGATTTGTGGTGTACAGAATTTTTCAAGCTGATGAATGAAGTTGAAAACGAAGACCTTGCCTTTACTTTAGAAACTATTGTGTATAGGTTTGGAGAGGAGATTTCTCCTTATGCTTTGGGTTTGTGCCAGAATCTGGTAAGATAATATTCTGTTGTGTCCCTAAGGTAATTGTTATTACAGCTTTATCATACGCTGTTCTTGTTAATTAATTCCAGGCCAGTGCATTCTGGAGGTGTATCGACACTGACAATGGTGATGATGAAACTGATGATTCTGGAGCATTGGCTGCAGTTGGATGTCTACGTGCCATCAGTACAATTCTTGAATCTATCAGTAGTCTCCCTCATCTCTATGGTCAAATTGAACCACATTTACTGCCAATAATGCGGAAAATGCTGACAACTGATGGTCAAGGTATGCATAATGTTTTAGAGACTTAATATAGTTGGAGTTAGTCATTTCTTGGGGTTTTTGTCATTTGTGGATCTTGGTGATTTATCATATATTTTTTATGGCCAGATGTGTTTGAAGAGGTTCTGGAGATCGTCTCATATATCACTACCTTTTCACCTACAATATCAATGGACATGTGGAGTTTATGGCCTTTAATGATGGAAGCACTCGTGGATTGGGCTATTGACTTCTTCCCAAGTATGAAATGTGCACTGTGTTTCTGCAATCCTTTTTTTTTTAAAAGTTTCATTCGTCTTTCTCATTTACTTTCCTTTTTGTTTAATTGTTCTTTTGAATTTTAGATATATTGGTCCCGCTGCACAACTATATAACTAGGGGTACTGGCCATTATCTCACTTGCAAGGAGCCAGATTACCAGCAAAGTCTTGGGAGTGTGATCTCTGTGGTAAATTCACTCTCTGATAGTTCTGTAGATGGTCTCGTCCTTTTTCCCTCTCACTATCGACATACTTATATTGATTAACTTCTAATTCTTCTTCATGGCAGCTTATGGCGAATAAAAATATTGATGACAGTGACATTGAGCCAGCTCCAAAGCTACTAGGGATTGTGCTTCAGACTTGCAAGGGCCAGGTGGATCAATGGGTGGAGCCTTACCTGAAAATCACATTAGATCGGCTTCAAGGTGCTGAGAAATCATCCTTCAAGTGTCTTCTGATTAAAGTGGTAAGCAACGTAGCCGCTGTAAAACTGTGCCTCATAGATTCAATCCTTGCAAATTTCTTAGCGCTCTTTTTTAAGCTTAGTTGTTTTATTTCATGATTGGCAATAATCGCTGAATGTATTGCCAGATTGCAAATGCCTTTTACTACAATGCCCCTTTGACACTTGGAATACTGCAACGATTTGGCTACGCAACAGATATTTTTACTCTATGGTTCCGGATGCTGCAAGAAAAGAAGAAGAGTGGTGGATTTGCTAACTTCAAGAGGTGGGTGAATCTATTATATCTCTTTTGTCTACCACTTTTTTAAAGATAATAATCTTCATTGCTTCACGCGCAGAGAACATGATAAGAAAATTTGCATCTTGGGGTTGACATCACTCTTCAGTCTTCCCGCGGGCCAATTGCCTGTAGAGGTTTTACCACATGTATTCAGGGCTCTTCTTGAGCTTTTAGTAGCATACAAGGATCAACTTGCTGGTCCGTGCCTTTAACTATCTCTCATTTTTGTTATAAGAGACCCCTCTTGCTGATATTCCTCTTTAAACATCTGTGACAGAAGCTGCAAAAGCAGAAGAGGAAGAAGAAGACGAAGAGGAAGATGGTGATGACGATGATATGGATGAGTTTGAATCAGATGATGAAGATAATGATGGTGATGAACAGAATCCAGATGAAACTGATGGAAGTACGCTACGCAAGTTAGCAGCACAGGTCTCACTTGTTTTACCTTAAACTAAATGATCTCATGAAACGGTGTAGGTTGCACTAGTAGCTCACTAGGTTGCTTCCTTTGTGCATTATCTTTAGGCAAAGGACTTTCGCTCTTACAGCGACGACGATGACTTTTCAGAAGATGGTTATAGCGACGATGAGGAATTAGACTCTCCAATAGATGAAGTGGATCCTTTCGTTCTCTTCATGGATGCAGTCACAGGTACAAGAGATTTGATTCATGAATGTTTTAGCCATATGTAGACATAAGTGTGACATTATCATCTAAATTTGTTCTCTATAGCAATGCAAGTATCAGACTCAGCCAGATTCCAAAGCCTTACGCAGACACTAGACCCACACTACCATGGACTCGCACATACCATAGCTGAGCACACAAACGTGAGAAGAGCCGAGATTCTAAAGGAGAAACTTGAGAAGCAATCTTCTGCAACAGTTGCGTCCTGATATCTTCACCGTTCAGTCCTTTAAAACCAGCCAATCGTTGCTCTCATAAGGCTGCATTTTTTTGATAAGTATCTTTATCCTCAAAAAGATAAAGAGATTTGTCGAGGTGAGTCTGGTCGACTCTCATTAGTCAGTCATCTCTCAAGAGAGAGACCAATCTCTGCCATCTCCAGTTTTGCATGTCTCACCATCATCATTTTTTCTATTTTTTTTTTTTAAATCATGCAGAAGACAAGAAAACAAAAGATAAAAAAACCCATTGTCGGGTTCCATAAATTTTAATTTTTATCTCAGACAAAACAGAGAGCTCTTTTGGAAGAAGGGCTTATGTTATCCAATTGGGATTGGTGGCATATATTGAAAAAGCACATAGTTTTTTTCTATTTATCAGTTTATGCTATGACAACATTTACGTAGCCTTATTGTCTGATATGATTCATTCTATTGGCTCTTTTCGTTCTCAGCCATAGCTACTTCAGCTGTCTATAATTTTACTTTTGAATTGGTTTTAGTGTATTAAACGGACAATTTTTCAACCATTTTCTAACATAATTATATTTTTGAGAAAATTGTGAGACATGTCCTCTAGGCTCTAACAAATCATCTCCTCTTTATTTCATTTTATTAGGCTTGCCTTCAATTATTTATTTATCTATTGACTTATATATGTTATAAAACTGAAAAATAATAATAACTTTAATCGGTATAATAATAATTTGATTATGCCACTGAGACTTTGTGAATTTTAGAGAGATAAAATTCTAGAGAAATATTAAGGAGAAAAATTTTGTTATTGAATTTGGTATTGTGAAGTAAAAATTCAAACTATTACATAACGTTCTATATATAGTAGTTTACAATAGAGTCCACACAAAATTATATGTTTAAGATATATATACATGATCCTGCATTACATTTGATGAGTCTAAGTTAATAATGATGACATGACTTTATTTGATGAAGTAGTTTGACACAAGTCAAGTTATAACACTCCCTTTTGGATACCATTGTCATTATTATTTTTTGCGTTATGTTTTTATAAACTTCTTTTGTCTCGTAAAAAACTTTTGCTAGAATACCCACTGAAAAAACCATTAGAAGGGAAAAAGAGTACAACGTCGCAAACTCTCTTTTGAATGATGGAGATCGCTGTTTACACATCTCGTTGATAGTGCAGTCCAATGTAATGAATATATTTCCTTCAACATTGTTTGTTGATTGGACATATCTTAATCCAATATTTTTATCGACCTTTGTTGCCTCGTTAAAAACCTTCTTTGGAAAACCTGGTGGAAAAAACCATATAAAGGAAAATAGTATAACAACGTAAACTCTCCTGGAATGATATTAACAAATCTTTTTGAGAGCGGGTTTTAATCTTATGGACATAATCTTTTAATGTCCTTTGGTGTCGTGTGTTGCCTTGTTGGAAACCCTTTCTTCTTTTATTGTATCTGATAATTCCTGAGACTCAAAATAGAGTTCAACATCGATGGTCTATGCAATATAATTTGCTCCAGTAAATTTTAGAGATGGAAATTTGAGCTTCTTTATGTTCGTCATTTCTTTTTCTGATTTTAAAAATAAAAATAGCATTTAGAATAATTATATTAGCATGGGCAATATGGTGATGTAGTCATCCACATTTGATATAATTATAATAACAGTATTTAACTAAAATTTGAATACATAACATTTAATTATATAGGGGAACGAAAGCCGCCATTATAAGGACATATAAATTAAATTTAAATATTATATATATATATACATACATACGGGGAACGAATCACCTTGGTGGCCAAGCCGTCTTATATATATATATTAAATTTTATACCGTTTAAAATTTTAAATATTTAATATATATACATGGAGCGAATTGATGGCAAAACCATCTTATATATATATATATATATTAAACATTATATGATTAAAAGTGATCGTACGATAATGTGTTATAAAACTGAAGAATAATAATAAATATAAAAACAACCTCATTATGCCGCTGAGACTTCGAGAATTTTAGAAAAAAAAATTTCAGAAAGATATCATTGAGAAACTTTTGTTATTGGATTTTGATATTGTGAATTATGAATTCTAACCATTACATGTCCTATGGTAGTTTACAATGAGGTTCACACAAAATTATATGTTCGACACATATATCCACGACACTGCATAACATTTGATGAGTCAAGTTAATAATGATGATTCATGACTTTATTTGATGAGGTAACTTGAATTTTGTTTTGTTTGAATTTTGAATTTTCTATGTTTTGTCGATGAGACTTCATTACTTTATAGACGATATATCATTGGTGTGGACGAATTTCACTTCAATGGAAATCTCGATATTCCCCAAAATAGTTAAAAATCGCATGAATTGTGTTTTTTAAACAAGCAGGTGGAAAACGGAATTTCCTCAAAGATTCCAAAGTATTAGACTAGAAAACCTGATAATTAAACCCCGAAAATCTACTATCCTTAACCCGATGATCGAACCACCAGAACAAGCATGAAACCCAAACTGGAAGTGAATGACTCCTATAGCGAATAAAGGTATCTCACGAATGAAGAAAGAGCTGCTAAACTGATGAGAGTGAAGCCAAGAACCAACACTGCACGAGGCAAGACAGAGACGAACTAAATGGCAGTAATAGACGTCAAAAGGAAACACAACTCCCGGGGCAAAACCGAATCATAATCGACCAATTGTCACTACAATAGAGCCCAACAATAGACCAGCCTCGTTCAGGCTTATAGAGTACGAACAAGGAGAAATCAAGATTTAAAACACAAGACTAGCCTAGAACCCATTAGAGCACAAGCAAGATCTACCCAACTAAAGCTTAACACTTAAAGCCACGGGCAACAAACAACAAAAGTAATACAACTACTTAAAAGCCATGGACGACAACAACAAAAGGATAAGTAAAGGCCGGAATGAGTAAGGGAGTAACCATTATGAACCACGACAAAGGACTTCCGAAGATGTCTTCTCCGATGGCAACGTCTTCTTCGACAAACACGGACCATCAGATCTAAGATCCGATGAAGTCTTAACTCGTCCAAAAACCTTACCCTCAACACCACCACTGCTCACTCATAGATCGCCTGCTGCCACAGAGACTACAACGGAGGAAGGAGCCCAAACCGTTGGAACTCGCCGAAAAGCCCAAAAATCAAAAGCCGTTGCCTTTAAACTCCAATCAAAGCTTCACCGATGGTAATACAAGATAAGTGAACAGCGGCGGTGCTGAGGAAGCCACCCACCGCCGTCACCACATCTTTAATCGCCGGAGAAGTTAACAGAAATTGAGAGAGAAGGAGCTACAGTAATAGGAGAGAGAGAAGCAGAAACACGGGAGAAATGTGTTTCTTATTAAGTGAAATATGGTATTTAGAAGACTATAACAACAAATTTACCAAAAAATAAGTTTTACGCAAAAGAGTTTAAAACCTACATATTTTCCAAATTAAATAAAAATGGAGCAAAATGTGATTTTTATAAAGTTATGACCCACATATATACCAAAAGTAAGTTCTTACGCCAGAGTGGTGCCAATATCCATAACTAAAATAGGCAATTTAAAATAAAATGTTTCATCTTAATAATAATAAAATTATCTAAAATGACAAACGTTATCGTTATATAGCTAAAACAAATGAAAAAAAAAACAAAAAGTTTTTATGATAAAAGTGAAGTTTCAGTCGATGAAATTGTTCTACAATATAAAACATAACTTTACAACCAAAAAACCTACAATTCTATAAACCAATTAGGTGAAAATAATAAAAAAGCATAATTGGTTTAGTCTTAGTTTGTATTTTATGTAACCTAATACTTAACTATATAAATATATCTTTAATTTTAACTAAAAGTCCAAATCCATTTATTAGTATCGGTAAAAGTCCAATTGCTTTTCAATTTTTTTTATCAAAAATTGGACCACAAGACCCGATTCATAACTTAGTACAACCCTTAAAATTTTTATTTAATTTAGCAACTGTATAGAGAGGAGGAATCGAACCCTAAATGTCAGAGTCATTAGCTGGATCATTCTAACCACCAGACTGAGAAGAACTCAGCAAATTACTTAATCTCTTGTACAACATACATGTACACCCAAATTTTAACTATTATTTAGAGTAAATTTAATAAAATATGCCCCTAATTTTTTGTAGAAAAATAAATGTCCTAGGCAAATGCTTTGTTTTCTCTTACTAAGACACGGCCTTGCTTACGCCAATTCTTTTAAAAGACATATTTACAACTAAAAGACATTATCTTCTAGGACATGTATTCGAGTAGTGTTCTTTTCCAAAACACAATTAATTACTTTTAAGTCATGAGCTGAATTTTCCATTCTGGTAAAGGAAAATGACAAAAATGATTGCAAAAAATATATACCCATCATAGATACCCATCATAGATATTGGAGACTTCACGTGAAGTCTTCTCCTTCATTATATATATATATAATTAAAATTGAAATAGTAATTAGTGTTATATATTTATAATTTTGATTACAAAATCTAATAATAAACAAATATCAAGTATTAAAAATAAAAATTCACTAAAACATGGTCAAATAAGATCAAACACAAAGCTTACATACAAAGTATGTGTTCAAGAGTGGAATAGTTTAGGGTTTTATGGTAATAGGATATGGTAATTATGTGGGATTTGTAAATTTAATTAGATTGTGCATATATTCTACATATAAATACAAATTGCAGACATAGCCAAAATTAACCAACAATTGAACCAGAAAGTTAAACTACATATAAATACAAATTTTACAAGAAGCAAAAAAACCCTAGCTATTTTTTATTTCTTCTTCTCTCTTCTTCTTCTTCTTCTTCAACGCGTATGTCTTTCCCGCCAACGTGTAAGTCTACTCTTCTCTCCTCCTTTCACTATTTTCTTATCATTTTTGCCTTTTTTTTGCATGTTACATGAGAAGCTTCCACCCACCGAAGTCTCTTTTTTATGGCCAACATCCATCATGTCTCTCAAAATATATTTGTTTTGGAAAATGTTGAGTTTTTTTTTTCTTGTTAAAGTATTGAATTTTTTTGTATTTTTTAATTTTTAGGAGATCTTGTGAAAATTTTGATTTTTTGTATTTTATAGTTAGAAATTGCATTTTTAATGAATTTTATGTGAAATATCTAATTTTTTTGAACTTTTTTGTGAAAGATTTTATTTTTAAAGAAAGTTATGTGAAAGTCTGATTTTTTTTTTTTGCTTTCTAGTTAAAGATTTGTTTTTGAAACGAGATCTTGTGAAAAAATTGATTTTTTAATTATATTTAGTTAAAGATTACATTTTTAATGAATATAATGTGAAATATCTTTTTTTTTGAAATTTTCTTGTGAAATACTTTTTTTTTCAATTTATCTTGTGAAAGATCTTTCTTTTAAAATTTTCTTGTGAAAGATTTCATTGGTAATGATAATTGTGAGCAAATTTGATTTTTCTTTGTGTTTTCTAGTTAAAGATTTATTTTTGAAATGAGATTTTGTGAAAAGTTCTAGTTTTTTTGGTCTAATCTAGTTAAAGATCGAATCTTTTTAATATGATTTGTTTTAAGTTTATGTGCTTCTAGCTTTTTGGTTTAATCCTTAAATTCATACACTTGTCGTCTTTTGATGTTTGGTGGAGACTTTTGGTGGAGATTTTTGGTGGAGTTTTCTGGTGGAGTCTTCTAGTGGAGTCTTCTAAGGAGACTTCTGGTGAAGTCTTTTGGTGGAGTTTTCTAAGGAGACTTCTAAGGAAACTTCTAAGGAGATTCTAAAGAGACTTCTTAGGAGACTTTTAAGAAAACTTCTATGGAGACTTCTGAAGGAGACTCCTTTCTCTTAAAAACTGACGGTGGTTGTTGATCTTGATTCCACTCTCTTCTTCTTGCTTTCATAAGGAAACTAATCCAGCTAGAAAATCGGGTGGTCAGCAAAGAGAACATATTGTAGATAACTTTTTGTCAACAAATTGTAAATATTACATTGTAGATAAGTTTGGAATTGCCATTGATAGCTATTACTGATTATGTAACATGAATTATAACAAATTGTTATATGTAAGCGAAAAAATTTTCTGTTATTTTGTTGAAAAGATTTCTTAAACATATCAAACTTTTATTAATTTTAATTTTTTTTTAAAAAGTGAGTTTAAGGACAAGGAAGAATTCTCTAAATTATTCACATAATATCATGAACAAAACAAAAAAATAATAATACAAGTCTATCAGAATGAGCTAACAACTTATTTTCTTTCTAAAATTTACACAGCCATAACTATATTATATAAACATGTTAAATTTTAACAGAAGTGAAAACAATATCGAAATGATATAGGAAAACTATATACAAATATAAGAAAAATTAAATATAATTTAAATGTATTTATACATAAATTTACGTAGAGTCTACTCCAAGTAGACTTCATGTGAAGTCTATTTTGAATGAGCTAACTACTTATATCACTTTTAAAATTTACAGAGGCTTAACTATAATATATAATTATGTTAAACTTGTAAAAAACATAATATAAACAATACTAGTACAAAAAATTGGTAAAAGTATCATTAATAATCAAAATAAATCAATCTTAAGATATAAAGAAGGAGGAGACTTCATGTGAAATCTGCGAATTGTAGGCAGAGACTTCACCTGAAGTCTACAGAGCTAAAAAATAGACTTCAGGTGAAGTCTCCAAAGGTTATTTCTGTATTTGAGTAAATGTTGACTTCTCAAAAGGAGACTTCAGGTGAAGTCTCCTTTTTAAAAGGTCATATTTGCAATTACCCAGAATAAATATTTTGATTCGGAGACTTCACATAAAGTCTCCTTAATGACGTTTCAAAATAATAATTTTCTCAAAATGTAGAAGACTTCACGTGAAGTCTACTTTATATGACAAATATTACTTTTACAATTGACTAAGTTTGACTTTAATGAATGAAGTCTCCAGATGAAGTCTCCGACAAAGCAGACTTCAGGTGAAATCTTCAACAAAAATATAATAGACTTCTTGGGAAGTCTACCGTAAATTATAAATGTTTTTTTATTAGTTTCATAGAAAACATACGTGGGGTCCATTTTATCATTGAAAAACGAAGACTGCAGGTGAAGTCTTTGGTGTTTGAGAAGACTTCAGGTGAAGTGTGCTATTTCACATAAATTTCCAGATTTGAAGTATGCTATTTCACATAAATTTCCAGATTTTTGGGTCAAATAATCTTAAGGTGGATCAACTTCAAAAATATTCCCTCTATGATACAGAGACTTCATGTGAAGTCTCCACATTATGCGGAGACTTTATCTGACGTCTCTGTAAAAGTTAAAATTTTAGTCAATTTCAAAACTAACTCATTTTTAGCCGACTTCATGTGAAGTCTCCGCTAATATTTTTTTTTTCAAAAAAGAATGTGGAGTCTTCACCTGAAGTCTTCTATACGGATTCAAAAAATAGTCAAATGCAAAACTAACCTCTCTGTTGACTTGGAGACTTCACGTGAAGTCTACAAGGACCATAGACTTTATCTGAAGTCTCCTATCTGCAACTTTTTCGAAATATGCAAAAATTTACTAAATTTGAGTTAGTGATTATATATACCTTATTTAGATGCCCAGAATGTCGAAATGTACCGTTACTCGTTAGTTTAAGTTGTTAAATGCACCGAAAAGTTAAAGATTCAAGATTTTTAAAATGTTAAAATGAAAATTTGAAAGATTTATGGATAGAAATGAAGAAAGAATGAGAGATAATGTGGTTGAAAATTATTTACAAACAATTATAGCTCGAATATAGGTAGATCCATAAGTATCTAGAGGTTTGATTTTAGTTGGTAATGGTTGTTGGTAGAATTTAAGAAGATGGTATTTTAGTAAATATTTGAAGTTAGATATATATTTTGGTAATTGTTAGGTTGAAATGAAATTTAAAAAAAAAAAAATCAAGAAAAGTAATGACGTTTTAAATATTATAGGAAGAACTATGGGTGATTTGCAAAAAAGTTTTGGAGAGAAAAAGTTAAAAGGTTATTTCAACCAAAGTCAATTGATTACTTTTGAAATAAGGTCATCTCTTAAACACAAACAACAGTCAATACATTCGGAAAAAAAATTCATTATATGTTACAAAAGTAGAATAGTTTTATTTTAAATACAAATGATATATTATATATAAATATTAGTATGTTGTTTCTTAGTATTGTAATGATTTTCATATGGGTTGAAGTTTTATGTTATTTTTTCTTTCTTTGTAATCAATCCAAAACACCAAGTTTGAGTTAGGTTTTCAAAAAAAATAATTTTTAAAGAGAAATTCACTATAAATCCATTGAAATCTATTATAAAGATATTCGACTTTTAATGTTGGATAAGGGGTAATTCTACTTAGGATTTACAAATAATAAATCTAATAAAAACTGATTATAAATAAAATTTACAAATAATATAACCAATAGCACATGATTTAGGATATTCTAAAATCAATGTCTAATAAAATCCTCCTATCTTCTTCTTCCATCTGTCCCCCATTGATAAGGTGAACACAATCACATTATCGTCATTTCTTTGAGGAAATATCTTGGAAAAATGCTTTGAATTTACTCGAAATTTCAACATATTCCTGGTTAAAGGAGAAAACATTTTTTGTTTATATATATATGCATCATCTCTTTTGCAATTTCCTCCTCCACATAACCATCTTTAAAGCTCTCTGATCTGAATCATCTCCCCAGCCATACAAATTAATGTATTCTTCCACTTCGAACCGCATTTTGACGTACGATGTGTTTCCCAGCTTCAGAGGGGAAGATGTTCGGACAGGCTTTCTCAGTCACGCTTTGGTGGAAATTTCAAGAAAAGGAATCACAGTTTTTACTGATAAGATCATCAAAAAAGGAGAATCCATTGGTCCAGAACTCATTCACGCGATTAGAGAATCCAAAATTGCAATTGTCATATTATCAAGAAACTACGCTTCTTTGAGTTGGTGTCTAGACGAAGTAGCAGAGATTATGAAGTGCAAGAAAAAATTGGGACAAAGAGTGATCCCTATTTTCTATAACGTGGAGCCTAATGATGTAAAGCAGCTGACCGGACATTTTGGACAGGTCTTCAAAACTAATTGTGTTGGTAAATCAAAGGAAGATATTGGGAAATGGACACAAGCTTTGGTAAAAGTGGCAACGATCTCTGGTTACTGTACAAACAATTGGTTAGCTGTTTTCTTTTCTCATTTACATTATTTAATTTTGCTAACAAAAAACATCAAACTGTATATTTAGTATTTATAGCATTCTAAAAACTCCATATAAATTTATATACTACAAAAAAGAATTTTATTGACACGTAATATTTCTATATAATTTCTATAAAAAAATAAAAATACAATTATTTTGCTCTAATAACATATATTTCGTCACAAATTGTTACAAATTAATAACGATTTATAAATGGTTGGAATACAAGTTTCACAAATTTATATTCGTAACTAAAATGTGACAATATTTGTGACGAATATATTGAGTAATAATTTTGTCAACAATCGTAATGGAACATAGTCTCAATAACTTATTCAAAAAACTATGATTTCGTAATAAAAATTGTATACAAAAATATCACAAATTTGAGACTAATGTTTTTAGTCATACACTTCGTCAGAGTAACTCAAATTTTTTTTGCAGTAATGTATTTGAATTATGTATAAGCACTTAATGGATGTAGTGATCTCCTCTGTTGTTAGGGATACTGAAGCTGCCATGATAAAGAATATTGCCACTGACATTATCAACATGTTGAACTATTTTGCACCATCAAGTGATCTCGACAGATTGGTTGGAATGGAAACTCATATGGAGCAGATGGAGCCATTGTTAAGCCTAGATTCAGATAAAGTGAGGATGGTTGGGATTTGGGGTCCTCCTGGGATTGGGAAGACAACCATAGCCAGAGTTTTATACAGTAAACTCTCCTACATTTTTCAAATGAGTGTCTTTATGGAATCTAGGGACACTGAATATACAAGACCTTGTTTCAATGAATATGCAGCAAAGCTGCACCTTCAACAACAATTTTTATCTAAAATTATTAACCAAAATGATATGAAGATTTCTGATTTAGGAGTTGCCCGGAAATACCTATGTTCCAAAAAAATTTTAGTTGTTCTTGATGGTGTGGACTCATTAATTCAATTAGATGCCATGGCGGCAGATAAATCATGGTTTGGTCCTGGGAGTCGAATTATTGTCATAGCACAGCAACAAAATATTTTTAGGGCACATGGGATTGATCAAATTTACAAGGTGAGATTCCCACCAACTGATGAAGCTCTTCAAATCTTGTGCATGTATGCTTTTGGGCAAAAGTCCCCTAAAACTGGTTTTGAAGAACTTGCTTGGAAAGTTACACAACTTGCTGGTATACTCCCTTTAGGCTTAAGAGTTATGGGCTTATATCTTCGGGGAAAGTCAAAGGAAGAGTGGACAAATACTCTACCAAGGTAAGATTTAAGCGTATTTTGCATAAAGTTTTGTTATTTGAGGTAATGGCTAATTGTTTTAGCTGAAGCATCTCTCAAAAAATATTAATCATATATGTTTTTTTTTTTTTTTTTGGTGTAAAGAACATATAACAGTACTTCAATAGATGGCAAAGTGAAGCCATCGAACATTCAAGTTTTCATCAATTTCCGTGGAGATGAGCTGCGAAGAACTTTCATTAGTCATCTAGTGGATGCTCTTCAGAGAAGTGAGATCAATGTCTTCAAGAGCAAAGAGGTGAAGACCTCAACAATCTTTTCAAGAGGATCGAAGGTTCTGGAATTGCCATAGTTGTGTTTTCGAGTAGGTACACAGAATCAAATTGGTGCTTGAAAGAGCTTGTGAAGATTCAAAAACATGCACAGCAAGGCATGCTGAGGGTATGATGATGACATATATACATATCTAGGGAAATGAAATGAGTTTAAAAATCTATAACAATAAGTCTTTTGAAAATAATTACTAACTTTGAGAATACATTTACTCTTTTTCACAAGGTGGTTCCCATCTACTACAAGGAGAATTTGGTGACCATTTCAAAGATAAAGAGTACATTTACCAGTCTGACAAACCTAAAATAAAGCGATGGAAAGAGGCAATTTCTTTTCCCTCCCAAAAGTTTGCTATGAGTTTCGATGAGACAAGGTATTATTCATAATTTAAATATTCAAACCTTCATGTCGATACATACTTTCAACTCTATGTTTTGTTGGCTGACTTTGTTAACTACTTGCTCGAAGATGTTAAACTCAGATTTATTGTATGGTTTTTGTTAGATATGATAAAAATCATTGAAGTTGTCCTTTATAATTGCAACTCTTTTAATATGCATGCACCATCAAGTATAATCTTTATAAAAACTTATCTCGAGATTTTTCTTTACAACGGTAGAAGCATATTGGAAAGTGATTTTGTTCGAACTGTAGTAGAGGAGGTATTGAAAATACTACAAGGCATTTCCGTAGTGGATCATGATTCAGCAAATCCTTTCGTTAACCTTTGTTGTGACGAGAAACCCAAACTGAACGTCCAGTTTTGTTGGAGGTGGGCTGTGCCTTTCTCTAGACTCATTAGACGAATTGGGCATGGTTTTGCTCGAACCAAACAGAAGCAAGGGTCAGAAAGCCCAACATCGGCCCAAGTCGTCAGCTCATTGTGGCCACGTGGTGTCAATCCTGTATATAGTGGAGCAATTGTTAACAAATAGGGACCGAGCTAGGATTGACCTATCACCGTTCGTTGCTCACCTGACACCTGAGCTACAGATAGATCCCTATAAGTAGAAAGGGTCATTCAACGGCGAAGGGATCCGGATGGTTATTAGTCTAGTACTCTCATAAGTAACAGAATTTGTTCTGTTTCTTATCTTAAAGTCGTTAAGCTCTATTTGAGATTGTATTTTTTTTTTCTGTCAAACACTCTATTTGAGATTGTATATATATATATATGTATCTTTCTGTACAATTAATACTTAACACAATTTCAGTGAAATCATCCTTTTCTAAAAATGATGGGTGAAATACAACGTTGCTCTAGTGATAGCTCCCACAAACACATTGCAGATCAAAACTAGAAAACCTTCGTTATTTAATCCAATTTGTTCTCTGTGCTATATCAACATAGTTAGTTATGATGGATTGAAATCAAAATCGAGATTACTTAGATGCTTTGCTTAATACTTTGATTAAAGAAATAGCTCTTTTTTATTGTTTAGAAAATATGCTCAAAACTAAACAACTCAAAGTCTTACCTTTAATCACAACTCAACCAAGGTAGTTATAGGCATTAACACAACTTGTTAATTTCCTTTTCCTATTAGGAATAGTTCCTTTAATTCCTAATTTCCTTTTCTAACTTGGAGAATATCTTATTCTTAATAACTAAGCTAAGTTACTAGAAACTTGTTCACCAAGTTAGTAACTTTTTAAGCTTATTCAACATTTGCCCCCTTAAGCTCAAAGCGATTCTTCGTAAGATCTTGAAGTCCGATCAACATCCTCATTTCTTTGAACTTAAGTCTTGCTAATGCCTTCGTTAGTATGTCCGCACATTGCTCGTTCCCAGATACATGCTCAACATCAATTTACCCATTCTCAATATACTCTCGTATAAAATGATAACGCTTGTGTATGTGTTTCCTACGGCTATGAAAAACTGGATTTTTTGTGAGTTCTATGGCTGACTTGTTGTCGAGTCGAATCATCGTTCTCTTTCACTCCTTTCCTGTAACTTCACTCATCAGCTCTTGAAGCCAAATGACTTGTTTTGCTGCTTCCGTTGCAGCCATGAACTCAGCCTCACATGAGGATAGAGCCACTGTTTTTTGCTTTTGAGAACACCAAGAAATTGGTGTATTTCCTAAGTAGAATACATGCCCTGTTGTGCTCCTTCCATCATCGGCATCAATATTGTGACTACTATCACTATACTCTATGATCTCTTTTGTTCCTCTTTTTTCGTATATAAGGCCATAATTTAAAGTTCCTTTTACATACCTTAGTATTTGTTTAAGGGCTATAGCATG
>OVAX01002751.1:0-25514 GCA_900406405.1 Lepidium africanum | reverse complement strand
TAGTGATCTCAAAAGTATTGTCAGATCTTGAATTAAGATCCAGAGTAAAAGCAATATGTTCAGAACCTTATGGACTTCGCCATCACCATCGCCGTCTCGAAACACCTTAGGCACACCGGTAAAGACGTCTCGAAACACCTTAGGCAGACCCACCTTTAACTTACAAGTTTTCGTCATTACCGTCACTGTATTTTTTTAGGCTTAAATCTGTATATATATAGTAATTAATGACACATCTATCATCATTTGATTTGATTTCTTTAACATATTTACACAAAGACATAAGGTTATAGTTGTTCTTTTTGGTAAATATTTATTATATTATTTTCAATTTTTGACATAATTACATAAACAAAAAAAACGGAAAAAAAAATTATATATGAAAACTGACAACCAGATAAATTCCGGAAAATCGGAAAAAAAAATATAAACAACAAAACAAGAAAAGCAAAATTGTTAGGAATGTATAGTAATTAAATTGACGATAATATCAAGAGATTTCTATGAGTGATTCGGCCAAAAAACAACTCTAATACTTAGATCTAGCGATATCTACGGTTCTTCCAAGTTATAATTGTTAGGAATATATAGTAATTAAATTGATAAAATTTGATAAAGGAAAAGAAGAGTAAAGTTCGATCTATAGAAATTAAGCAAGCACTAGTTAGCCCAGTGAACAATAAAGAGAAGATTCAAAGGCTCACAATAGAACTTCAGGAAGCTTATGCTGCAGAAGAAGCCTACTGGCGGCAACGAAGCAGACTCATATGGTTGGCTATGGGTGACAAAAACACAAGCTACTTCCAAGTTGTTACAAGAGGCAGATTTACTTAGAACAAATTCTCGGTAATAGAAAATCAAGAGGGCACAGCTGTGTACGAAGAACACCAAATCACTGAGATAATATCCAAATATTTCACTGAAATATGTACCTCTACAACCCAGCTGAGCATAAACATAGTTGATGAAGCCATTAAGGCCCACCTAAATGACGAGGACAACACCAAACTCACGGCTGATCCAACTAATGAAGAAATTAAGCAAGCTTTTTCCACGAGAATTGAGTATAGTGGGACCTGCAATGATCATGGAAATCAAATCTTTTTTCAGGTTTGGTGTATTACCAAGAACGATAAATGAGACATTTGTGAGACTTATCCCAAAAATCAAGAGTCCAAAGAAGGTTTCAGAGTATAGACCAATTATGTTATGCAACGTCTATTACAAAGTGATTTCCAAGATGTTAACCCGCAGATTGAAGCAGTTTCTACCTAAGCTAATAGCAGAAAACCAATCTGCCTTTGTGGCAAACAGGACTATATCGAACAACGTTCTAATTACACGTGAAATCCTCCACAACCTGAAACTTTCTACAGCAACTAAACCTTGTACTATGGCAGTCAATACAAATATGTCCAAAGCCTATGATAGGCTTGAATGGAACTTTATTGAAGAGGTGCTAAAAAGATTTGGTTTTGGTGAAAAATGGATACAATGGACTATGCAATGCATTACGACAGTCACTTATTCCTTCCTAATAAACAGCTCACTAGAAGGCAAATTTGTCCCTCAAAAAGGATTGAGACAAGGCGACCCTCTCTCGCCTTATCTTTTCATTTTATGCATTGAAGTCCTCTCGTGTCTATGTAGGAAATATCAAGAGGAAGGTAACTTACTTGGCATCAAAATCGCAAAACATAGCCCTCGGATCAATCACCTCCTCTTCGCGGATGACACCATATTCTTCATTCAAGCAAATCAAAAGAGTGTGAGTCACTCCCAATTGATTCTAAGGAAGTATGCATCAGCTTCAGGGCAGTAAATTAATGAAAGAAAGTCATCAATCCCGTTCTCTAGAAGAACACCTCAAAATCTGCGAGATATAATCAAGAACCAACTAAACAAGAAAGAGGAGTAGGGAAGTACCTTAGCCTTCCGGAGCAGTTTGGCAAGAAGAAAAATGACCTATTTAATTTAATCATTGATCAGATAAAACAGAGAACTGCTAGTTGGGCTTCTTGGTTTATCTCACCTGCAAGAAAACTCACTCTTTTAAAGAGCATTTTGGCAGTGATTCCGTCTTACGCTATGTCTTACTTTGCTCGACCAAAATCCCTCTGCAAAAGGATAAAATCTGCACTTACTAGATTCTTGTGGAACAGCAATACTTCAAAGAAAATGGTGTGGGTATCCTGAGAAAAACTCACATTGACAAAGAGGGAAGGAGGATTGGGAATACGTGACATTCACAATTTTAACATGGCTATGATAAGCAAGTTAAACTGGCGAATCATTCACAATCCTACTTCCTTACTAGCTCAGATTCTCAAAGGGAAATACTTCTGGAAATCGGATCTCTTAAACTGCTCAACTCCTGGAAACTCCTCACATGGTTGGCGAGGGATTCTGATGGGTCGAGACCTGATCAAAGAGCATACATGGTAGGCCATAAGAAATGGGAAGCAAGTGAAAATTTGGGAAGACAAATGGCTATCATCGAAGGTACTTCTAACACCATATGGACCAGCACCTGAATCCAGTAACCAGGCTATTGTTGGGGATTTGTTTCAACCTAAATCCACTTCCTGGGATATCGAGAAAGTCAACACCTTGCTCATTCACCTGTCTGAAACTATCCTCTGCATCCAACCTAGTAAAACAAAACATCAAGATAAGATGATATGGCTTAATGATCCAAGTGGAAACTATACTACAAAAACGGGATACTATGTTGCAATGGAAAGTACATCAAAAGAGAGTGTTACATCTTCACTTATTCCAGTCAATTGGATGAAAGAGGTATGGAAAGTGAACACATCACCAAAGATCAAGCTCTTCCTCTGGAAAACTCTAAGATAGGCAATTCTAGTTGGCGACAAATTGGAATCAAGACATATCACTGTTGACCCTAGATGCAGGAGATGTGGAGAACAAGAGTGTTTTACACACCTTGTTTAATTGCAGATTCGCGCAAAAGATCTGGGATTTAGCTCCCTTTGCCAACCGCCTAAACCCACAACAATACAATTCAGATCCTGAGGTCTGGAGACGAGCCCTAAACAACCTCTGTCTTCTTCCACTAGGAATAGCAATTGGATCCTTAGTGCGTGGATCATTTGGCATGTGTGGAAATCAAGGAATAACTTCATATTCAACAAAAGATCTATATCGGAAGAGAAAATCATAAGAAGAGCAATCACCAACACAAAGGAGTGGGAAAGAGCCCTAGAACAATTTGACTTGAAATCAAGGCCTTTACCAACCTGTTTGTAGGTTTTAGCGAAAATCCAATTTGAGAATAGGAAGATCTGCTACTCAGACGCAGTGTGGAAAGAAGGGAAAAATGGTGCTGGAATTGGGTTTCTAATTGTCGATAAATCAGGTAGAGACATTCTCACCTCTGCTATTCAGTATCCTTTTGTGAACTCTCCACTAGTTGCAGAAGCTGTGGCCATAAGATATGATCTGGAAAAGGCAATTGACTTAAAAATCACAAGGCTTGAAGTAAAATCTGATTCTCTGCAATTGATAAGAGCAATCGATAATAGCTCCCCAATCTCTGAGGTTTACGGCATCTTGAAGGATATAACTTCCCGCATCGAATTTTTCGATGTCTTTATCTTTTAATTTTGTTCACCGCAAGTTCAATTTTAAAGCTGATTTATTAGCTAAGTAAAGTTGGGACTTGCTTGTAAGTTGTAACTCTTTAAAACTCAGTTTAATCGATTGATGTTATTTCCGTGAAAAAAAAACAAAAAAAAAAACCTATAACCTATATTTTAAATTTGATAACGTAAAAGTACTATTACATTAAGTTAAACATCCATGAAATAATTGAAGAACCCAGACATTTAATCATACAACCAAAAATACTAATCGAAACAAAACATCTTAACCAACTTAAGTCTCTTACACATATACTTTTACTTGTAGCGTCGATTATAACTTGTTTATGTTTACTGGAATTTAACCATTGGGAATCTAGGGCACTTTTTTCAAATGGTGCACATAGAATTTGATAAAGTATATTGCAGTCTGACAGAGGCATAATAGTTTGTTAATGTGAAAATTAACAAGTAAATTTTTATGAAAAAAAAATAATTGTCATGCATGTATGCTATTTTCGATTCTAACTAGCTTTTTTTATTTTAGGTTTTAGTGTTTGTTTATTCTATTATCGTCTCTCTGATTTCTCCTTTTCTATATATTGGGAGTAGATTAGTGTTTGAAGATCTTCTTTAGATTAGTGCTTGAGATCTTCTTTCATTTCATTTTTTCCTTAGATTATACAAGGTTTGATTAGGCAATTATGTCTCGTCACTGTTCTAGCTTCTCAAAGATTTGGGCTCGTTCCTCATGAGTTTGAGCTTCCCAAATAGACATGATTATGGGCTCAAAAAAGTTTCTCAATGCTTCCAATTAAAAAAGGAACTGAACAACACTTATATATATGACCATACATATCTGATTATTATCTCATAAAGTCAAATTCGATGCATTCGGCAGGTGGTCCAGTAGTATAGTCACTTTATAAATTTTTAAAGCATCAGGGATCGAACCTCTTACCTGCAATAGTAGGAACGGGACTGAAAAGCGATTAGACTAGTTGAAAAAAAAAATCAAATTAGATAATCATATTAACAAATGCCAACGACTAATAACATCAAACCAAACTAAGTTTTTGTTTATGGTGGTTAGGTACGTTTATTAATTAAGAAATTAACGTGCAATTGATCGCCTAACTAATCAAATTGGATAGTTGACCACTTATTAATTCCAATCGTGGTTAAATGATCAATTTGTGCAATTAAATGTGCTTAAAATTGGGACATATACTAGTTTTTTGGTAACTAGGAATTGCTAAGGATGATTAGTAATCTTTAAAAATGTTAAGATTTCATTTACAAAACGTAAATCATTGAGAAAGAGTAAACTTAAATAAGTCAAATGTGAACTTTTCTTCATTGTTACACTTTGATTTCTCAAGGAACTAACAAAAAGTCAACACAAATTAGTAAATTTAACATTACAGAAACTGAGTGCTTATATAATTAAATTACAAACGCACCAAAACCATAAAACTAAAAAAAAATTAAAATTAAACTCAAAAACAGGAAGGAGAAGAGAGAGGTGTTGTTGTTGTAGCTTCAAGCTCAAAGATCTCTCCTTTTTGTTCTCTCATCATCTTTTTCTCTAAAAATTCACTTTTCCGGTTTCTTCGTTTCCAGCATTTTCGTGTGTTGTAACCTATTTCGATAGAATATCAACGTCATCGTCTTCGTCAATATCTGTGTCTGAGAGAGATCGATCTCCTTCTCCAGATTTGATTCTTCACCAATCCAAAACTCATCTGGTAAATTTGGATTGAATCTTATCAGATCGACCCAAGAAGAAGAAAGTGTTGAAAATGGCGACGAATGGCCGGTTTTTCACAATCGGACTAGTCGCGTCTTGGTATTCATCGAATATTGGAGTTTTGTTGTTGAACAAGTATTTGCTAAGCAATTACGGATTCAAGTACCCGATCTTTCTCACTATGTGTCACATGACGGCTTGTTCGTTATTCAGTTATGTTGCCATTGTTGGTTTTAAGATGGTTCCTATGCAAACGATTCGATCTCGAGTTCAGTTCTTTAAGATCTCAGCTTTAAGTCTCGTTTTTTGTGTGTCGGTGGTGTTTGGTAATATTTCTCTTCGGTTTCTTCCTGTTTCGTTTAATCAAGCGATTGGTGCTACGACGCCGTTTTTCACTGCTGTTTTTGCTTACCTTATGACGCTTAAGAGAGAAGCTTGGTTGACTTACTTCACTCTCCTTCCTGTTGTCACTGGAGTTGTTATTGCTAGTGGGGTGAGTTTCACTTCTTTCAACTCTTAAGTATTGAATCTTTAAGTGTGCAGTTTCGATCCAATTCTAACATTATTGATGAAACTCAGATGATTATGTATGTTTAAACTTTGTGAATTTTGATGATTTAGAGAGATTGACATAGATGTGAAGCAGGAACATAAACTAAGAGGGAATTTTACAGTTTAAATCTGCTTCATTCAAGTCATATATTACCATTATAGCTATAGTTATGGAGCTTATAGGTATAGTTTTGAGCTAGAAACTAGTTATCATGAGCTGAGTTGGGTTGATTCAGTTTCATAGCCAATGGTAACAGCTCTTATCTTTGAAACAAAATCAGACATTTTTGAATTACGTTTCACATTGGAAGATTTGTGTACTGGTTTTTTTGTGCTTATATTTGCTGAGTTCTGTGTTTCTCTGTCTTCACCTTATGAACTTTATGTTGCTCACAAAGTTTTATTAGCAGAGATATTGATCTTTTTTGTGCTGCTTATTTCATCAAGAGCATTGTTTTTATTAATAGCTGTGTTTGATTTTTTGTCTGATTCTTTGATTTTTGGATGTTGTCAGGGTGAGCCAAGCTTTCACATGTTTGGATTCATTATGTGCATTGCAGCCACTGCTGCAAGAGCACTTAAATCAGTGCTTCAAGGAATTTTGCTTTCTTCTGAAGGGTATGAATGATTGGTCTCTATGGGAGTGTTAAAGGTCTATATATATATATCAATACTAGTTCAAAAAGATTGTTAATTGTATTGCTGAACAGATTATAAATTGTATTGAAGGGAAAAGCTGAACTCCATGAATCTCCTCCTTTACATGGCTCCAATAGCTGTTGTGTTCCTTCTGCCTGCTACTCTTATTATGGAGAAAAATGTTGTCGGCATCACAATAGCACTTGCAAGAGATGATTTCAGAATCGTCTGGTATCTTCTATTCAATTCAGCACTCGCCTATTTTGTGAACTTGACAAATTTCTTAGTCACGAAACACACTAGCGCCCTGACTCTGCAGGTACTTACTGTTACATATTCTTTATGGCATCCTTAGTATTATGAATTGTGGTTGCAACGAATTGAATCCTAGTAGGCTTAGAACTAGTGAGAAAGTTTTATGTGCTTGTTCTGTCAGTGAACTCCTATCATATCTCTTAGATATTGAGTTTGGATTTACTTTGTTATGTGTATGATAATGCTTGATGTCCCCTGCTCTGAGAAATGAGATTTAGAGATGTGATTGACATAAACTCATAAACCCCTGATTTGGATTGCTCTGGGACAGGTTCTAGGAAACGCCAAAGGAGCAGTAGCCGTGGTGGTCTCTATTCTAATCTTCAAGAATCCGGTTTCAGTAGTCGGAATGATGGGTTACTCCCTCACTGTCTTTGGAGTTATCCTCTACAGTGAAGCAAAGAAACGAAGCAAATGATAACACCAACACAACACACACTAAGCTTCTTCTTCATTGTTCCTCCCTCTATATATATGTTTTATATTTTGTCTCCTGTAGAAACACAGGCAAGTAGTCTCTTTTGCTGTTACCAAAACCTTACACAGCAGAACAGACTCTTGTCTAAATGAAAAGCTGGCTCAAAAAGCATGGAACACAAGAAGCAAAGCAATACGAAGATTCATCACCCAAAGGCAAGAATTTAGAGAACATCATATTAATAAGTAACATTTTTTCTTTCTTTTATGGATCATTCTCTTGCCTTTGCTTGTAGGTTTGTTTGTTGAATTAGCTTTTTGTTTCTTCGATTCTTTTACAGTTTTTTTTAGTTTGGTAATGTCAACATTTACAACAACACAGATTAATTAATCGAAAGAGAGAAAGTTACATTCGTTTTGGAAGTTTTCTATTCTTTAAACATTCAATATAATGAGATCTCAAGGTTGAGTTGTTTGAGATCACAGAGCCGTGTGGTAACACTGTTAAAGCAGAGCAGAGAAACAGATTTGGAAGTGATTACAGGTGGAGAAGGAAACAGAGAAAGAGACACGAAGTTATGAATCACAGTGTTATCTTTGTCTACATAGTCTTTGTCTTGTCAAATCACTCGTTTTCAATTCTCTCTTTGGAAACGGCAGTCATTATCAAATCAAGTTGTAGATCCAACTTCTTCGCAGCATATATCACTATCATGATCCAATCCACATTCGTACATCAGTTTTTTGTTTTCCATCTGAAAATCCATATAATAATATCCCGAATAGAATTTAAAAACCGATGGAAAACAGATATATACCCAGAAATATAATCCAATCGAGGAAAATTTTTAATACGAACCCTGAAAACGACTTAGTTAGGAAATTACGAAAAAAGTTGCAACCCCGAAGTCGAATACCGAAGCTACCGCCAACCAATATAGAATCAAAACGATGACGAAACCTCCAATAACGAAAAAATGTACCACAAGAATGAGAATTGATCTGATTCTATTCTTTCTGGTTTTGTNAAATGTACCACAAGAATGAGAATTGATCTGATTCTATTCTTTCTGGTTTTGTTTCTAAGAGCACTCATAGTGGTAATATTTTGATGAGTATCACCACAATAAAAAAATAAAATAAAATAAAAAATAGGAGACTTAGTGAGAGAGAGTCTCACCAAATAGAGATTGTAGAGACCAATCTCTACATGTGTCAAGTAGAGATTGGTCCATTTTTTTTTATTTAAAATTTAATTAGAAAAATATATTATATTTAAATATTAATTTTTTATTATGTATGAGACTCTAAATAGAGTAACACCACTATCCATACCCTAAACCAGTTAGAATGATAATTGATTAATTCGACCGGTTTAATTCAAGTGAACCAGAAATCAGAAGAAGCATGATCCCGGTTCTAATTGCGAGGAACCGAGTCGGTTATCAGGCTTGGTTAAGCTATTCTTCTTCTTTTTCTTCTTCGTTATTTTGTAAGTGTTCTAACAGATTCCAACGGAATCAACTTCTTCTTTTCTCTTCGCCATTGTTGTTGCTGTAAACTCGTATTGAGCAAACCTTTCTTCAAATTAGTGGATTGCCGGAATTTATGGCCCGAGACGTAGGTATAATCTCATCGATTTACTGAATTGGGTAAACAAATTTGTTTGTGTCTTTGAGTCTTGACTTCTCTGCAACTATTGCTCAATCTTTCTCTTTCATCACTTGTGAAGGTTTTCTTCATTCCCAATTGGGTCCCAATTCCCCATAATCACAAACCCCAAACAATAGTTACATCATAGAGAAAATTGAAATGAGTGTGATGGAGAAGACTCCACGTAGTCATGGTACTAAAAACTAGTTGTAATGTGACAATAACTCTCGACAGGGAAAAAGAAAGAGTGAAATTCACAGTAGAGAGAGGTAATGGGGTTGGAAAGAGAGGAAGGAAAAAGGGAAGAGAACGCTTACAAGTCAGACAAAAAGCTGAAAAGAAACAAAAAAAGAAAAAAGGATAGGGAGCTTAGTCTAGAAACTCATTTAAGTACTTGAGTGGCTTTTCAAGAAGAAACAGAAAGAGAAAAGGAATTTTACATACATGATAATAATAATGACAATGTACACAAGTAACACAACACACGTATCTACGCTTTTTATTAACCAATGGATTCACTCTGGAAGTTTTCTTATCCGACCAAGAGTTCAAATTCCTAACAATATCTCGTAAATTTATTTCGAACTTCAGTATAGAAAAAACAGTAAGTATAACATTTAATCACTTTACCAAAAACATTACTCCTTTACATCCTATTAATATTCTAACTTTTATTTGGGTACGTTAATATTTTGAACTTTGAGGATATATACAATTATACACGAATCTTCGTATCTCAAAATACAGATGTAATTAGCACGTTTTACTTCAAGTTGTCAGATAAATCTTTTTTTGTGTAGGGGTCAAAAATGCAATTGTGATTCCATAGATCTTGACGTATCTGCTGGCTCTGCAACTCAACTCTGCTAATTTCAAAGATTCTATTGTGGGCCACATTTTCTTGACCAATGATTTGTCAGCAATTTTGGAAATTTATAGGCTCTCTAGAGTCTAAATAGTAACTACGGAATCTGGCGGAATTTTTTTTTATGCTGAATCTTACGGAATTACTTAAAATCAAATAGGTAACTGCTGAATGTGAAATCTAACGGAATTTGTTTTTTTCGTTACTTAGATTAACAAATTCTAATTCATAGCCAAAATTTACCCTAAAACTCTATTTAATCTATTTCTTGTAGTGGGTTGATGCAAAATTCATATACCAAAAAAAATTGGAATGAACTAAATCGAGCCCGAACCAAAATAAATGAAATATAACCATACATGTACAATATTATTTATTTTTATCAATAATTAGATCTATAAAACATAATGTACAGCCAAAATTCATTCTAAATTCCCTTTTCATCTAGCTTTTGCTGTGGGAAATGCTAGAACTCCTAATATTACATTCATATACCCAAAAAAACAAATTCGAACTTGAACCAAACCAAACCGAAAACCGTATATTGTTCTAATTTCTTTTTTTAAAAACTAACACAGTCAAGTTATAAAAAATTTTTTTATAAGATTAAAATATAATTATATATATATATATATGTGTGTGTTATGCATTTAAATTTAAATTAATTAATTATTTGATATATAATTTTAAATAATTAATATATATATATATATATATTATACACATTAATCTACCTGATTCACTATTAATGTATCAAATTTATTTTAATTTTGGTCGTGATTAATATATCAAGTCTATCACTGATATGTATTTTATATTTTATTTAATATAAATTAAATAATGATAGAAGTGTGGAATTATGGAATTTTGTTATAATTCAACTGGTAACACATTAGTTGAGGAATTGAGGAATTAATCATGAATTATTTCCTTTCTTTCCCAAGTGTTGATATACTCATATTCTTATGGAATTCCATTCTTCACTTCTCCTACATCAGTTTTTATCACTATTTTTGTTTGTTATATGTATAAATATTTTAAAGCAATTAACATTTTGAATATGTTATCTTTATAAAATCACTATGATATTTAAGCATATTAAAACATACAATAATTTGGAAGAAATTTATTAGTAGTGGGTCTAAACGAACTTTAATGTCATATCCATTTAGAAATTCAATCGAGTCGAAGCATAACAAAAATTGTAATAGAATTCGAACAGTTCACTAGTGAAAAGATCATGATAACTCAATCTAAAAAAACATTACAAGGCGTAATCACAAAAAAAAAAAAAAGACAAGACAAGAAAATTCTTGAACATTCAGCCTTGCAGCAAAATTTCATTAGAAACTAGAATAACAAGATTCTATAGCAAATAAAACTTACCTAATTCTTATTTTCAATTGTTAATTTGTACAAATGAAATTATAGCAAGGACAAGTAGACAAAATGAAATAGGTTTTATTCTATAGAAATGTCATTTTCGATGGTTAGTAATAATATGGACTAGACATGAGATAACTCAGGCAGAGACCACATGGAATGTTCTCCTTTATGTGTCCCTTGCTGGTGAGATTTATCTCTATTAACTATTTTGTTTCAACATGTAATTAAACAAACCTCAATTTATTCAACCATTTCTCTTTCTCGTATAGTAAGTCCAAACAAAACAATATAATATAAACTTGACAACAAAAAGTACTGTTTAAGATAATATTAGGTAAGAGTTTCAAAGTGTGCATATGCCTTTGCCTCTAAATTATAATTTCCTCTTTTATGTAACTTAATTTTGTTTTCTCTTTTAATAACTAGGTCAACAAGAAGAAGTGAATCTATCCGAATAGTTAATGTTTATCTTTGCAATTCTAGAGTTTGAGTTACAAATCTGACAATAGAATTTTTAATAGAAAAATAACTAAAACATTAATAAATGGACGGGTGAAAGATATTTTACACTATGTATTTTCGGTCTGATATTCAGTTTTAATAAATGGAGTATCGAGCTGATGTATTTTCTCACAAAGAGGTTTACGACAAGACGATCCTTTATCGCCATATTTATTTATATTTTGCACGGAAGCATTGATTACAAAACTAAAATATGCGGAGTCGCAAGCTCAATTGACAGGGATCTCTGTCATCCGAACGAGTCTGACGGTCTCCCACCTGTTATTTGCAGATGATAGCCTATTTTTTTGTAAGGCAAATGTGGAAGAATCAACAACAATCTTAAATGTTATAAAGGATTACAAAAAAGTATTAGGATAACAAATAAATTTCTTAAATTCTACTATTCAATTCGAAAATGATGTAGACTTGCTCTGGAGACATGAGATCCAAGAACTCTTAGGAATTTGTACCATATGCGGTATGGGAACTTACTTGGGCCTCCCAGAAGGATTGAAATGAGCAAAATCTAAAGTTTAAAATCGAAGCAAAAATTAATTCATGGTCAACGAAATATCTTTCTAAAGGTGGAAAAAAATTTCTCATAAAATCGATGCTAACGGCAATACTATCATATGTCATGTCCTGCTATCGACTACCAAAGGGGATTACATCCAAGATCTCTGCAGCCATTGCAAACTTTTGGTGGCACAACTCAGGTTCACATAAAGGTATTCACTGGGTCAAATGAGAATACCTATGCAAGGACAAAATAGAGGGCGGTTTAGGTTTTAGAGCAATAGAGGAGTTCAATTCTGCTATACTAGCCAAACATTTATGGCGAATTCTAGTTCATCCTAACTCATTACTCGCAAGAGTATTTCAAGGACGCTATTTTATAGGATTCAGTCTCTTAGAACTGAGACGCTTATATTTATCTTTTTACGGATGGTCAAAGCGCTAGTGATGAAAGGTTTGATCAAATGAGTAGAAAATGGTGACAATATCCGCATCTGGACCGATAATTGGATCCTAGATAATTTACCAAGACCTGCTCTAAGTGCAGGACCAAACATATGTCCGGACTTACGAGTATCAGACCTGATAGACTCTTGATCACGTATTTGGCTGGAAGCTTTGGTCATAAAACTTTTTTATCCACGAGATGCTAACATAATTTTGGGTTTACACATTCCAAGGCTTCCCACCACGGATAGATTAGGATGACATTTTACCAAGTTAGGTGCCTACACAATATGATCAGAATACTGGGCGAAACGAAATATATCCCACTTCTTAACAACTTTTTATGGCCCAAATATACAGGAACTACAATCCCAAGTCTGGAAAGTCAAAGCTCTTTAGAAAATAAAACACTTTATGTGGCAAGCTTTATCGGGCCAATTAGTAGTGAAAGCAAATTTAGCACATCGGGGTATCCAGTGTGACAAACATTGTGATAGATGCAGGGCGGACGAAGAGACTTTTAATCATGTTCTGTTTGAACGTCCTCCAACTGTACAAGATTGGGCTTTATCCAGGATATCGGTAGGTTCTCAATTTCCAAGTGCCTCTGTTTACTCAAATTTTGATCACCTCATTTTAAGGATACCGAAAAAAGAAGAGTTTAAAAGCTTCCCCTGGATTCTTTGGTCCCTATGGAAGGCTAGAAATGAAAAGCCTTTTACAAACAAAGAGAAAAATCTTAGGGACATTATTTTAGAAGCTGAATATGAAGCGGAAGCCTAGACTTTGGCCCATATAACTAATGATAGCAAGCCAGGAGATTCCCAGTTGATTACAAATAAACAAACCAGATCAATTTCTAGACTAATCATTGGAAACTCGACCTTTACCTGGTACAGATGTATGGTCGATGCATCAGGGAAAAACTCTGATCTTTTCTTAGGATTAGGTTGGTAATGCTTCCCGTATGAGTGTGGAGAAGTAAAATGGGAGCTCAAAGAATTAGACGAAGCAATTTCCCCTACACTCAAAGTTTGAGGCGCTCATTTGGGCTATGACTTGCCTTCTAGCCCTTCAGTTTTTGGATGCGGAGTTTTTGGTTGATTGCTCAGAACTGGTGAAAATGATAGAATAATTCTCTATGTGGTCAGTCTTTCAACCATACCTAGATGATTTTTCAAGACTTAGAAGTTCTTTCCTATTATGCTCCTTAGTTTTGATTCCGTGTGCACTTAATCATAAGGTTGATCTTCTAGCTCGTAGTGTTAGTGGGTTATCTAGGAACCAAACTTTTGTGAACGATGTACCTTCTCTTTAGACGTGTTTTATTCGTAATGAGTAAAGTTGACAAAAAAAAAACAACTAAATCAACATGGTTCAATTTATAATCAAAACTGTCTTAAACCTTAAATTGTATAGTGTGAGGTTATGCGGCACATAAAATTTCTATTATAATAAAATAATTGCATATTTAGATATTTAACTATTTGATTTTAAATAAATCTCATATAACTAAACTCTTTTGTCAAAAACACAAAAATTCGAATTTTCATGCTGATATATATGGACTGTATTAGCTCAAACACTAAAATATAGTATATTATGACTTCTTTTTTAGAATCTTGTTTATTTATCAATGTACACTGAGAACTCAAAATGTACAAACCAAACTTTGTGCTACTTTATTTCTGCCTGTACGTGTGCTGCTAAAACGATCTTTATTTTATGTTTTTCAACAGCTAGTTATTAAGGGAGTGGGCAACACAAGTGGTAGTTATGAATAAGGAACAAGATCAGCTGTCCAAAGAGCCATAAAATGAATAAATAAAACATTTTTCTTTTGGTTCAGATGAATAAATAAAACATTAAAAATATATATTTGAGAATGTTGGAACTTGGAAATGATGAGTTGTAAAGTCATGGCATGAAATTATCATTAATTCAAACATTCAAAGTAGTCAATGAAATATACATCTCATCTTATTAATTGTTATCCAATTAGTTGTATCAATCAAAAAAATCAGTTTGGAAATAAATGATCTGCCACATTACTTCAATTTGGTAATGAGTTCTCTACTTGCACGTTTATTTATTCAACCAATAATTCATTCGTTAATTAGCCCCAAGAAAAACAAAATAAAATTTACAATAAAAATGATTTTGAGCAAACCCTTTAATATGTTAGAGTAGAAAATCAACTACTCCCTCTGTTTCAAATGATAAGATGTTCTAGCAAAAACACAAATATTAAAAAACTTATTTATTACTTTTTGGAAATAGTTTTATATTTTATTTTTTTATAATCTAACTAATCATAAATTATACTACAGAATATTAAAGGTCAAAAATTATCAAATTTATTAATTTTTACATAGAAATATACAAAACATCTTATAAATTAAAACAAAATTAAAAATTTTAAATATCTTATAATTTGAACTAGAGGGAGTATAAAATATAATTAAAGAGTAATGAAATTTAAAGAGAACACCAACAAAACAAATTGTAGTCTTTTGAAATCCTCAATATGCGCAAGGAAAACTGACCAATATTTTGGATTCATCATAATATTTTTCTATACTTCTGAATTGTATCAAAATCCACCTTTAAATGTTGTAGTTTAATCACATGTACCATCACCCAAAATAATGTTTCAATCTTTGAAATGAGAGATGAGATATTATTTAGGAATTCTCAAATTCTCAAGCAAAATTTTTCTAATAATTTGTAAAATAAAACTAGTCGAGACTGAAAAAATATTCTAAATCTTTCCATGATCCATCCACATAATATTGGTAACATTTAAAAGCACACGAACATTTCACTGGCCAAGTGACATCCTCATAGTTGTACCAAAGGCGAATCTAAAACTGTTATTAAAAAAAAATGAAATGAAAAAAAGAAATTAACCAAAAAAATTATAGTATTGGGCACATGCCCTCTATCAGTGGCCTCTCTCTATAGGGTAAATGTTCCATTTCCATCGGCTATTATTGTATTATAGAAGACGTCTCCCGTAATTCCTTCTTTCTTATTTTTTTTGCCTAAAACTAAGTTCCTGCTTCTCATTTTGCATGTCTCACCAAACTCTCTCGGGTCTATATTGTTGTTCGAAAAAATGTTTTGTATCCGTTTTTGCGGGAATTCTCCAATTCTCTACTTGCACGTTATGATTATTATTTTTAAAAAAATCTTAATTGAGTTATTTGATTCTTTAAAATTGAATTGTAGTTTAAAATATTGTAGAACATTTAACCAAGGAACCACCTTTACCTAAAACTAGTGTCTTCATATCCAACTTGGACAAAGACCCGAATTATCTTCTAAATCACGGAGTTACCAATCGTTTTGGAACAACTACCGGATCAATAAAATAAGTTTTATATACTATTATATTAATAGATATATTATATTTTATATAATTTTTTAACTAAAAGCATACAATAGTTTTAAGAAATTTAATAATAAAATTTATTTATTGCTATATTCAAATTAAATAAAATTAAAAGTGACTAAACATTAAGACAATGAATCTTGTTTAATCTATATCACTATTTTCTTCATGTTTTTAATATCAATATTTGAAAATGAAAAGTTGCATAATTTAATTAATATTTTTATACAATAAAATTTTTGAAATTCTGTTAAACTGAACATTTTGATCATAAAATCTTGTCTTATATTTAATCATAAAACTTTTATTAATCATCAAATCAATTATATTTATTTGAAATAAGAAATATATATTTATATGTATAGATAAATTTTAATAAACTGGTACACAGTTGATCTAATAAAGATGGTTCTTTTTTGGATTTCACAGGTTATTAAATTAGCGGAATTATCATTACATTCAAACACAAAAAAAAACAGTCTGATCTTAGGTTTAGCAGTCTGGCCGGTCCAGTTATGAAAACAACTGCTTGAAACCATTATTCTAACAATAATTCAGTTATATGTATATGTAAAAAAAGTAAGAAATAAAAGTAAAAGTAAATTAAATCGCGTTTTCCCAAAGTCTCCTTGAAGAAAGGATGTGCTGTCTAAAAATCACGAGTTAATTTTTGAATTGAACATTTCTTGATTTTTACATAAAGACACGACTCTACTGTTACTTGTAAAGTTTTCGAAACTATGGAACATATCGAGATAATCAATCTTGTATAATCTAAGGTTTTCATGTGATTAAATTAGTTAATTAACAATTTATACAATCATAGAGGTACATGGATGGATCATGAGTTGTGTCAGAAAATTGTCTTATGTCAAAATTTGAATTGGAACCTTCTTTTAAGGACCCAACATTAAATAAAGACTTCTGATTAGTCCATTTTACCATTACTATTTTCTTAAAAAGTTGCACAAAGCTGAATTTAATGACTATAATACTGATTATTCTGTTTAAATAGTAATATTTTTATTAAATTAAAGTGTTGCAAGCACATAATGTTTCAATGCTATGAGATCAATGTATAAAACGACAATAAGAACCACAAAATAAACTTAATTATCAGATCCCCAATACTCGCCCTTTATTACACCAAGACATTAATATTAAAATTAAGTCATGTCTTTTAAAATAATTTCCACGAAATTAAAATACAAAAAGAAAATATTTGTGCTTCCTCGCACCCGTGCATTTATAATATTTAATTAAAAAAATTCGCGATTTGTTTTTTTTTTCCAGCCAATTCTTGTATTGTCTCTTCTCTTTTTCTATACCTAAATTGAATTTTGGGCCAAAAGTTATACAACAAAAATACACCAGCCAAAACTGTTATAAAACAAAACTAAAAGGACCAAAAATATAAATTTTAAACAATGCTTGAAGCGGAGGCACGGTGGGACCAAGCGAGCCACCTCGAAATCACCGCCGTGGCTTGTCGTTGTCTCGGCTCTCCTTCCCATCTCCTCCGTCTCTCAATGCTTGTTAACTCCGATACACTTCTCCCGTTAATTACATCTCTCCTATCCTCCGCCGCAGCTAATTTCCGGCAATCACTAAGTATCATCTCCGATCTTAAGTACAGAAGATCCGACGGTCTCACTTCGCTCCACCTCTGATCTTCTCGATTTCCGCCGGAGATTATTATCCGATGCTCGAATCTACTTTCAAAGCTTTCCTGATTCGAAATTAACAACAATCCGTCTTTTCTCTGCAACAAATTAACCGCTACAGATTCCGATTTCTCCTCACCGGAATCAATTTTCAAAGAGCTATCGAGTGATCTCCGATTCATCATCGGATTCGATTTAGACGATGAAGATATCCTAATCTCGTTGACTCGACTTCCTCGTTCACCAGCTGATGAATGCCGACCGGAAATTCGACTAACCGGATCTAACCGGTTTAAAGCGGGAGGATTATTACATTCTTCTTTAGAGAAACGAAGCTCAAACCAGGAATTACAATCACCGATCAAAAGAATATCTTCCGGGTCGACCCGGTAACGACAAAGCGGGCAAGTAGAATGAGCATCAAGCCACGTGTCAACACATTCCACGTGGAAGGCATGTTTACATTTCGGTAATAACCGAAGAACTTCCGTTGGTTCAAACCGAGCTAAACACACAGCACATTCTAAACCGTCTTTTTGACCACTTAATGCACCAAACCGGAAAACCGGTAATGATTCAATAACCGACCGATCTATACCGGAATTTTTCCTTCCTCCACCTCCACCACCGTAATATCCTCCTCCATATCTCGAGATCGCAAAACGCTGCGTATGATTAACATTAACGTCGTCGTTTCGTCGTTTACAGTGTTTAACGTAAAGAAGTAACAAAAAAGTAAGAGAGAAAACTGCAGTGAGAACGGCGATAACGACGGCGATTCCAGGCATAAAAGATGACGTTATACTATGCCGTTGCGGTGGAGACGGTGAAGACGACGGAGGAAGCGGCGGCGGAGAAGTTGTATCTGTTATAACAATCACTGTGTGATTGAATTGATTATTGTTTGCAAAGGAGACATTGAGAAAAAGAGAAAGAAGAGAAAAAAAAAGTGGCAAGGAAGAAGAAGAAGAATCCATGGCTAAAGGCTTCTGATTGAAAGAGAAGGTCTTTGTCTTTCGACTTAAAAATGTTTTTTTCTTTCTTTTTTGTTTTTAAGTGCCTGAAAATAAGGGAGACACTTTTCTGAGTGTGAGATAGAGATAGAGGGAGAGAGGTGAACTTAAAAGAGAAAGAAAACAAAGTGAATAAAGACAAAGAGATTGCATTAAAAACATGACTACTCTTTCGTCTTTCATGTCTTAATTGATTTAAGGACTTAAACCAAATTTTTATATATACTGTATATTGATGAATATTTATTATGGAAATTGATTGAAAGAAAGAACAGAATTTATTATGGAAATAATTGGGGAGAAAATAATGATGATATTTAATTCAATATAGGGTAGTAGTTACTAGTTACAAGAGAGGTTGATGTCATGAAGTGTAATTGCAGGGACTGCATGTGTTTTAATTAGCTACTTCTAGTTCTAATTCAGATCATAATGTCAGAGCTAAGTTCAATAGTTTCAGATGTGTTTAATATTTTATGGAATACTGCAACAGCTTTTTCTCTTCATATTCAGAAGAATCAGAACAAATCTATTGGGTAGGAGAGAGACGATAGGAGCCTTTACTATCAAAGCATGTCTATTACTCTTCTACTAGGCCACCAAATCATTAGCAACTACTTATTGGTATTAGTTTTTCGGTTTGATTTGAATCAGTTCTTCTGGTTTCGAAAATATATATATATATATATCATATGAATACAGTAAAACCTTTATAACTTAATAATGTTTGAAAAAATTTTAGTTTAGAGAAGTATAAATTAATATTATTAATTTATAGTATTTTTAGTTGTCCAATTTTTTTTTTTAAAAAGAGATAAATCATAACCATTTTTATATTCATGTCTTAAAGGTTATAAATTTTATAATTTTGGAACTAAAATTTTTATATTTTAAATAACAATATTTTTGACCATAGATTACAAATACTATATATTCAAATTTATGATTAATGACATTAACAATCTTATTTCAATAACCTATAATACTATTACAATAAAAATGATACATATTAAAAAAATTAAATACTTAAAGAAATTTTGATTATTTTTATAATATGTTATATAGTTACCATCATAGTTTGAAAATTGAACATAATAACTATTTTATAGAGTTGAATTCTAGGAAAAAATTTATTTTTAAAAATCATACATTAATATATCAACTTATATATATATATATATATATATTTAGATGATTATTAATTTATAATATTATTGGGACTATATTTTTACATAAGAGTTTCAAAATAATTATTTTCTTATTAATTTATTAAATTTGATCAAATTTTACATTGGCTTGACTTGAGACAAAATTTTATTAATTTATAGAGGTTATTAATTTATCGAGTCTTAATTTATGGAGGTTTTACTGTATGTACTTAAATTTGGTTTAGTTTTTTTTTTGAATTTGGTTCTAAATGAGTATTTGAAATAGGAACTGAAGTAGACTCAAAATAATTTTAAAGGGAAATTTTAAAAATGCTTTTTTTGACATGCCTATTTTTAAAACATATCATTTTATTTGTAAACTGAGAGAGATAAATATGCATGAGGGAACACTTTTTGAAAAGAGACATGTTAAAAAAAACATTTTTTAAAATTTCTCTAATTATTTTAATTCTATTTGTAGTTAAAAGTAAGGAAAAACCAAAATTATTAGTACAATAGTTGGTATAGTAGTAAACAAAAATAACTAAGTACCTAAAAGTTATTAATTAATTAGTATAAATAAAATTCCGTTTCTATTGATTAATTTCAAGTTCTTAGTTAAAAGTTGAACCGAATAAAAAACCGAAGATACTAAAATATAAGATCTGAACAGTTTTTTTGTAGAAACCGAAACCGAACTAAATATTTATTTTCAGTTAAGTTCAGTTTTGTTTTTTTTGGTTTTAGGTTTTATGTCAGGGTCTTTAACAAAAGACTACTTTAGATTGAGTTTTTTTTTCTTAGTGATTACTGATTTTGATATTACATTTTTGTAGTTAAACCGTTGCATTGCATATATTAAATGTTAACATCTTTGTCATGTGTATATTGTTTTCTCAGGATATGTACTAAAGCTTAGAGAATTCAATCACACTTCAACCGTTCATACAAAACCCCCAAACTCGTGTGTTTAGAAGCTCAACTTTTCAGTCACACTTTCAAGCCATTTATATATCTTCCTTTAAGTTACAGGTCATATTCTAGTTTGACAACATAACAACAACCTTTTGATTTGAAGACACGATTTTTTATAGTTTGATGAGTTCCAATAAACTGTGAAACAAAACTTGTGACATTACTGTATATTATTTATTTGATCTGTTACTTAACTGACTAACTGTCATTTGTCATTTCACTCACATATATAAGCCAAAACTACATTTTCATAGACAATATTCCAACTAGGTCTATAGTGTTTCTGTTCGAACTCACTCTTTCTGTTTTAAGAAAAACCTAAGTCGTCTAATTAATTAATCACAATAGTTGTTTCAGGATGTTGTATTGTAATTTTATGTTACGTCACACGTCAAAAAAAAAAACAATAATCGATAACATTAAAGTAAAAGAAAGAAGGTTCAAGGAAGTAACGATTTGAGAGCTAGAACGAGCTATTGCTGAACCAAATTTTGATTTTTTTTTTTGTACATCTTTAAGACCAATTTGCATTATTTGTATATGGATTAATACGTTACGGCTCTTATTTATTATTTGGTCGGTACCATTTAAAGCAAATCTTTATTGCTATACTCATTATGCTCATAGTCACCTAAGTGTATTTGATTGGAACAATAATCATTTTCATGATAATCTTTTCCATAAATTATAGAATCAATTAAAACTTTGAAAAAGACATTTTCAATTTTTTTTTGTCAACGTCAATTTATTAATATTATAAGTTTAAAAGATAAGCAGAGTTACAAACATAAATCATAAGTCATCTTTCTCATTTGCCTAGCGAGAGAGTCAGTTTTATGATTTAATGAGCGAGGAATAACAGACAGAGGAACAAAATGGAACAAGGAACTTAACCCCAGAAAATCCTCCTCGCAAGGGCGGAAAACTAGCCACTCCTCCGGTTGGTTGAAGATCTTCAAGATAATTTCGCAATCCGTTGAAAACTCCACCTCTATCATTTGGAGCGCCAAGAGAGATTCCATTGCCCAAGTAAAGCTTCTATTTCTGAATGAAGGGCAGATAGGCTTCTATGGACTCCCCGAGCTCCCATGCAAGCACCGTCTACTGAATCTGGGAAGCAGAACCAACCTAAACCGGAGTGGAGATCTGAACTTTTAGGAACCGTCCACAAAGCATTTATAACCTGTGAAACTTGAATTAATGGTAGAAGGGACCGCCGCTTGAGACCATTTAGAGGAAAAATTGGCCTCTGTTTGTTCTTGAGAAACCATAAGTTCACTTCTAGCAAAGGACCATTCTTTATAGTCCGCTTCTGCCTGAGTGATAATAATTTGAGGATCAATATCATTATTCGAAAAGCAGTGATCATTTCTAGCTTTCCAAATGTACCATATAATTTAAGGGAAACTCTTGACATCTGTTTGGTCTGGAATACGCCAAAAAAAACAATCTAAATTATGCCAGATAGATTGTCCTGGGAAAACATCGCTCGCAGAGGGTATACATGATAGTGCCTATAATTGAATTGTTGGAGGACATTCAAATAGGATATGATTAATGGTTTTAGACTCTGTACCACATCAGGAACAATGAACATCACACTTAATTCCACGATGACTGAGATTCTGCTTAACTGCAGTACAGCCTGATATAGCTTGCCATATAAAATATTTAATCTTGTTTGAGAAATTTAGTTTCCAAATCTTGGCTTGTAATGATGTAACATTTGGCCCAAATTGACTCATCCCTAGTAAAGATCTAGTTTCTTCAGTTTGATATCCAGATTTTATAGAGTATCTACCCATTTTAATGTAATGCCATCCCCAAAAATCTGGTCTTTGTCTCCTGAGAATTCGTATACCCAGAATTATCTGAACATCACTAGGAGTAAAATATTATCGAAGTATAATTTCCTTCCATGTTCCAGATTGATAATCAATGAATTGATCGACTGTAATATCTCGATACACTATCGGGCCTAAGTTATTAGCTGGTCGTGGAAAGACATCTGGGATCCAGGGATCACGCCAGACTAGGGTTGTCTTTCCATCACCAATTTTCCTAATAATCCCCTTACTAACTAAAGATTTGGCTGAAGAAATACTCCTCCATCCATATTATGGGTTTGCGGTCGTATATACTGATAATGAACATTGATCTTTATAGTATCTCCCTTTCATTACTTTTGCGAAAAGTGAGTTAGGAAAATCTTGTAATCTCCATAATTGTTTGGCCAATAGGGCAGAATTAAATTCCTCAAAGGCTCTAAAACCTAAACTGCTTCTGATTTAGGCTTACATAATTTTTTCCAGGTCTTCCAATGTATCCCTTTGGAAGTTTCTGAATTTGACCACTATAAATTGGCTATTGCCGAATTTAACTTTATTACAGTAGTTTTTAGTAGTCTATAACATGACATAATGTATGTTGGTAATGCCGTTAGGACAAATTTAATTAAAACTTCTTTGCCAGCATTCAACAGAAATTTGAAAGACCAACTATTTATCCTTTCTTGGAGTTTCTCTTTAACAAAGGCAAATATTTTTGTTTTTGCTCTACTTATGTTCTCCGGGAGGGCTAGATATGAGCCCATCCCACCGACTTGATTGATACCAAGAGTGTGATGTAATTCTGGTTTAAGTGTATCAGGCATAATATGACCAAATTGAATAGAAGATTTGTCAAAATTTAATGCGATGGACATGGACAATGCGGTGGACAATGCGATGGACAATGGATAATGCTTTGGACAATGCGATGAACATGACACAATGCGGTGGAAAATGCTATGGACATGGACAATGCAGGCATGGACAAATTTATGATTTACTTAAGGACGCAGAGATGGACAAAGATTCGAATACCAGAGTAAAGACGTGGACCAAATTTATAGACTATTGACCAAATGTCAATTTAAACACATAACCAAATCTGAAGAATATCGACCAGATTTTTTATTTGAAATGTAGAAGCAAAGACATGGACCAACTCTGCTTATACTAATAGATATATGGATTACAATAAGCTAAACATGGACAAAATGTTGTACAAGGGACATGTTGTCGTACCAAAATACAAAATGTAGACATGGACATATCTCAATGTCAATGTAAAGACATGGACCAAATCTATAGAACGTGGACTAGATCTTTTATGTGAAATGTAGGAATAAAGACATGGACCAACCCTGCGCATAGTAATAGTCATAATTCAATGTTAATTTACAGACATGGACCAACTTTTTGTAGTTTTTGGATAGACATGGACTTTATGATATTTTAGATATCAATATTCATAAGGAAATACATGAACTAGAAAACATATCGAGACATGGACAATCACACACTACTAGACAAGGACAACGAAAATACAACGAGACATTGACGAGAAGCCATCACGAGACATGGACAAGAAAACATCAGCGCGAGACATTGACTAGTGATGACAGATTAATGACATACACATATAAACATAGTTATGAATTTCAAAACATACGTAAAAACATTATCACCCTGAACCAAAAGAAGCATATGGACATTGGTTGTCAATATCACATCCCCTTCCAGATGAATCCCAAAGGCTTTCGTAAATTATGTTCTCGCAAGCTGGTGGTTTAAAGTATCACCATAGCCCTTGGTAAGTTATAACCCTTACCAGTCCCATGGACTCAATTATGTCGAAAACCTCGTCGGCCATAGCTTCAGCTATGTCGAATGAACTACTCTCATCTAGAAAAGCAATCATTGTAGCGATTATCTCCCAGTATTTTCCAGCGGCAATTTCAAAGATAGTAAGGGCAAATGACATTTGTTGAGAAATTGGCTTTGTTGTTCACAAAATGTCGCAAGCTTCTTCAATGCGTCCTTCAGTTGTTGGTAATCATAAGCTCTCAAGGTACCTAGCCGTCGGATTGTGTGCAAGAAAACAACATACGAAAAGGTGAAGAAGGAAAGATTGACTGCGGATTGAGTGACAAATTTAAAAGTGACACATGTTTGAGGATATAATACCCCCTGCACAGATCTCTTGCAATACGGCACGTACCCATAAAACGCCCTATATCTTCTATGCCTCCTTCCCCCACTTGCTCTATAATGGAGACCAATAGCTGAGAAGGGAGATTGATTAAATCGATTTATGAAGACATTACTTATATCTGGAATGTAAAACTTTCAAGTATCGAAAGGCTATATAAACTCATGATTGCAACGACCTTCGAGTTTCTCAAGTAACCAAACTCGCTCATCCCTTTGAAAACTTCTGCAATTGCAAGTAAGAATTCTGGCCTTGAATATGCGTTGATTCTCCCATCCGCTGGGTATCTTCTTTCCGCCAGTAGCCTAGGGGGTAGTTCTGCAGGATCCACTTCATTACTTGACATCGTATCCTGCACCATCCAAACAAATACACTATTAATTTCATCTTCAATGTTCAACAAAAAAAAAACACAATCTTCAACCTAAGCAAAAATTCACCAATTTTTATGGTGTTGTCCTTTTTTCAAACCATAAACCAAACCCCTTTCAGAAGACATACCCTCAATCAGAACAAAGGCAAATATTTTTGTTTTTGCTTTACCTATGTTCTTCGGGAGTGCTAGATATGAACCCATTGTTGGGAATGTCCTGAAATCAATCCTACTGTGTATACATACGAAGACGTATAATCGAG
>OVAX01002750.1:0-26234 GCA_900406405.1 Lepidium africanum | reverse complement strand
TTGCTTAATTCTTTCTCATTTAGCTTGAAATCACATCGGTGAACTTGTCTTAAGTTCAACATTACAAGGCATTCTCTCTTGTCCAAGAACTTGCATTTGTCCTAGATAACAAGCACACCACCTCACTTATGTCTCACTATTCATTATCATAAACTTTTCATGGTCCATAATACACTTTATTTAGTTCTTTTCTTACTCCATTATTTCCAACTTTTATTTTTGTTAATAACCGGATTGATAAAGTCAAAAATCATATCTGTAACCAAATCCTCCAAATTTTTAATAATATCATGTAAATCAAACATATTTTTTTAGAATCTACTCGGATGGATAAGATAACAGAGATATCATTTAACCACTTGAACAAATAGACTTACCTTTATATATTTTTTAAAAAAGAATACAAATTGTAATTTACGTTATTATGCATTTCATTTTGCTAATGCCTTTAATTGAAACTAATGGTCCTATAAGTGTGTACAATGAAATTTTGGCCAAAGAATTTTTACAAATTTCGTAGGATATAAATTCACTAGCACACCAACATATCTACTGCGAGTCACGTATTCTTTCAACATACTGTTGTGACTAAACCTCTCAGTCCCCTTGATAGCTTGAATTAGCTTCCATTTGATGAAACCTGAGAACCTTTCTTCATGGAGTTAATCTTTTTACCCAAAATCGGTTTACACTAGATCAAGCCAAACCAAACCAAACCAAATCAAACCTTCCAATATTTACAATAAACCCCTCAAGTATAGAACAACATTGCAACAAGTAGAGTCGTCAGCACATTTTTTTATTTGATGAGATGAGACACGAAACAAGTAATATTTTTTTTATTAATAATTTTTTTTTTCGCTGAATTATATGTCTTCCCTAGATTTTTTGTTTTCTGGGAAGCTTTCTAAAATTATGTGATTTTCTCATTTCTGCCTCTCCTTCTTCACCACCATCAAATTAGGGTTTTTTGATTTTTTTTTTTGGGGGCGAGTTTTTGGCGAGAGCCCTAAGATTTAGTGATTAAGTTTGTATCTGAGAAGAGATCTAATTAGCTTGTATTTCGTCGTTGTTTCTTTGTTATCATCCTCTCTTCTTCTTGCCACCATGTTCTGGAAGTTGACTGCTCTTTCTGCTGCTTCCCCCGTGAGTAGAAGTTTCTATACATGAATCCAGATTGCTTGTTGTCTTATTCTTAATTAGATTGCCAAATGAAGATTGCTGAAATGGTTTTGAGATTCCGTTGGTTTTCGAACTCATCGATGTTCATTAATTGAAAATGAAAACAATAGGAAAATTTCCTCCTAGTAGCGTGCTTGGGTATAATATATGTTTGTTTGATTTCAGATGACACTTGCTGCTTCGAATTCGTTGTTTTCTTCATGCCACTGTGTTTCGAGGATGTATTATCAGGGATTTTGCATTCCAATAGCTTTATAGTTCTGGTTATGTCTTTACTTAAGTATTTAAAGTTCTGTATCGTAGTGGGAGCTATAATTTTCGATCTTCTACTCGTTTCTGTCATCTAGGGTGACTTAATGAGGGAAATGGTCATATTTTCAAGTTCTTGGAAGCTAGTAATATGTTTAGACAAGAGAGAATTCAGATAAAGAATGATGCTCTTGCTAGGAATCTGCAGTTCTGATTTATTTTTGTCGATTGTTTTTTTATATCTTTTACTTTCGATTGACAGGTCGAGTCTATATTAGACAAGGAAGACTTCACTTTGGAAGAACTCTTGGATGAGGAAGATATAATCCAGGAGTGCAGAGCTTTGAACAGTCGGCTCATAAATTTGTAATTCATTTAGACGTCCTCATTTTAACTTTGTTGTAGTTTATGTGTAGTTTTGGTATATTTTTTCTTTTGTACTATGACATGTGTTTTCTTGTTTTCTCTATATTAACTATTCTTAAGAATTTTGAAAAGGATTTGCAAGCCAGCAGATATTGCACAAAACGTAGATAGAATCAGGGCATAGTTCCTTTTGTTTTCTTTGCAGGACCACCCTGGTATACTATGGAAGTTTTAGTATCTCATTGTAGTAGCAGCAGTTGCAATGTTGGCCTTTTATGCTTTTATTTTATATGCTCATTTGCAGTCTGAGAGAAAGAGCCCAAGTGGAACAGTTATTACGTTTTATTGTTGAAGAGTCTCCTGAAGATGCTGATAGCAAGCGCGCTTTCAAGTATGTGCCTTGTGGTTTGTTAACAGAGAATTTTCTTGCTTTTGCTGATTATATTTATATTTAAATGTACATTTGACTTGATTTAGAATATTTCTGCAAACTATCTTGAACCAGAAATGATTAATTTCAAGCATGTCTTTCCATTAGGTTTCCTTTTATCTCCTCTGAAGTTTTGACCTGTGAAATTGATGTTATTCTCAAGACTTTAGTGGACGAGGAGGAGGTATTGCACTAATTCTCTTCTAACTAAATCGTGATGAATGCAGAACCTTGTTCTTTTGAGTTTGATGTTTCCTCATTTGATAGTATTTCTTGTTGCAGCTAATGAACCTACTTTTCTCCTTTTTGGAACCCAACCGTTCACACAGTGTAATGCTAGCTGGGTATTTCAGCAAGGTAATGTTTTTATTGTACACTCGCAATTGTTCATTCTAGAATTTTAATTCTGAAGGCTTTCCAGATGTTATGTCTCCACATATTTGTTACTTACTAATAAATTATCTCGTCTCTTTTGGGTATAGGTTGTCATATGCCTCATGTTGAGGAAGACGGTCCCGCTGATGAACTATGTGAAAGTGCGTTCTATTTGGATCATTATTTGAAAATCTTGCAAATAGCACAATCATTTTTAGCTCTGATTGGAAATATGATAGTATTCCAGAAAGTGATTGACGCTCAATACTTCTTTTAAAATCTACATTCTACAATTAATGTAATTATACTAAGTTGATATAAAAGCACATTGTGGCCATATCCTTGAATTGTTGATACATTATTGAGATGCACCTTTGTTTGAAACATGTTAATGTGTGAATTATGTGGTGACAGTCGATATAAAAGTAGCATATAATGTTTTAAAATATCATATACAGGCCCATCAGAATGTTTTCCAGCAACTGGTCGATTTGATAGGAATCACGTCCATTATGGAGGTAAAGCGTCCCTCCTGTTAGCTTTATATTTGATTCTGCTAATCACTTTTAAGCTAATGTTAATGTGATTTATGTAGGTTCTAATCCGGTTGGTTGGCGCGGATGATCATGTGTATCCTAACCACCTAGATGTGATGCAATGGTTAGCAGATAGCAATCTGCTTGAAATGATTGTGGATAAGCTTAGCCCATCAGTAAGTGTAATACGTAAAAGCTTGTATGCATTCCTTTCATTTCGCTTTATGAAAATTTAAGAAGCATGGGCTTCATGAGTTACTTCTGATTTCATCGATATTTTGTTGTTTTAATAAAATGTGGCTGCTACCAGAGCTACCAAAAAATCACATTGTTTTAACTTTATGTACAATAAGAAATAGCAAGAGAGATTTTCCTGCAATTGCACATCTCTGTTTTTACCTTCTTGGTGTGATTGTTGACTACCTACTTTCAAATCCCAAATACAGTAAAGAGACCTTTTGTTGTCAAACAGCAAAACTTGATTTCCTGATTTTGATTACTTTTTGGATATGAATATTCAGAAATTTTTGTCTTCCTTTTCTGTTTGGATCAGAATTCTCTTGAAATTCATGCAAATGCTGCTGAAACACTCTGCACTATCGCTCAAAATGTACCATCACCTTTGGCTACCAAACTCTCTAGTTCAAGGTTTGTAGTATGTTTTATTAGTTTCTTGAGTATGCTAATACATATTATTTTTCGATAATTCATTGATATTTTTGTTTGCAGTTTTGTTGCAAGGATATTTGGCCATGCTTTCGAAGATCCCCAATCCAAATCTAGCCTTGTTCACACACTTTCTGTGTGCATTTCGTTGTTGAGCCCAAGAAGATCTATGGTTTCTTCTCCCTTTATGTATTCATTCAGGGGGCAACAGATGTTTGAGTCTCCAGTATCTGTGAATCCGGAAACTATTGCCACCATGCTGCCTAGACTTGGTTAGTGACAAATGACCCATGAGTGCATATTCGTTTCTTCTTTTGACTGCTGAATGTTTTTCAATGTAACATTTTACCAGTTTCTAGTACTTAACTTTTTCTGGTTCATCTTAACATTTATTGACTCATACAGTTTCTAGTGACAATTAGTGTGTGCAAAACAAATGATAATCTTCTAGTTTTATTATTTAACTCCTGATGGTTCACTCCACTTCCTTAATAGTAGCTTCTTGGTAAATGCTTTGATTTTTTCTAGCTAAATAGATTTGAACTCTCAATTTTGCTGACCATATATGTTAAAACTTTGACCCCTTTTTATGTGCATGGACCACTTGTTTGAACTTTACTATAAGGATTTCATCTCTGGTACAGGTGACTTCGTCGCTCTTTTAAATGTGACCTCTGATGAAAAGGTTTTACCTACAACCTATGGGCAGTTGAGGCCTCCTCTTGGCAGTCATCGTCTGAAGGTCAGGTTTCATTGTGAAATTTAGCAATAAGATGGACCTGGCATCAGATCTTGGATCTCCACATGTACTCCTATGTGTGTTTTATGTTGTATAATATTTATCTGATTGTGTTGCTGATGGCTTTTCTTAGATCGTGGAGTTCATGGCTGTCTTGTTAAAAACTCGAAGTGAAGGTACAGGAAAAGAATTAGCCAGCTCAGGAGCTATTAGAAGAGTCCTTGATCTGTTCTTTGAGTAAATACTTCTCTCCGTATTGATTATAAAATTTTATATTGTTGGGTACTCTGGACGTCTCTTACGTTATGCTTGGCTCGATTCATTTTTCAAGTGTTCATTCCAACTATGCAGATACCCATATAACAATGCACTGCACCATCAGGTTGAGAGTATTATAGTATCGTGTTTGGAAAGCAAAAACGAGGAGATTGTTGACCATCTTCTCCAGGACTGTGATTTGATTGGAAAAATTCTTAAAACAGAGAAACAGCCAATTCTTTCTGGTGATAAGCAGGTATAGTTGTTTCGTACATGCATATTGCTGTGCACACTGTCACATAAATGACAAGATGTGGAACAAATTCTATTGTCGGTGCTGTGAGGCAAGATGTGGAACATCAGATTGTGTGGTTTGTAAAGTAATTATAGTTTTGTTATAACTTTTTGTTCTTTTGGTTAGATATGAAGATAGCCTGTTATATCCACGTTCCCACATGTCTAATAGATAAAGTGTACTAAGTTACTGACATACTTTTATGCAGCCAACTTTAGCTGCTCCTGGAAAGCAGGCTCCGCGGGTGGGAAATGTTGGTCATATCACAAGAATTGCAAACAAGGTTGTTCAGCTGTCAACTAACAGTAACCAGATAAAGAGTTTACTTGAGGTTCGTTTAGCATTTTAATGTAACAATGATTGCAGATTTACTGTTGTATGCAGTATATTATCTTCAACGTATAACAAATTTAGTAGTTAATTGGTGTTTGTGAGTATTTACGTGCTTGCATATATTCTGTACTCTTGGTAGTCGGCCAGTGTAATTTCTTGGATTCTTTCTTCAGAAATTTTGTGTTGAAACGTTTGCATTTTGTTTGTTAGATACAACTTTTTGATTTGTACTGTCTTTCTTTGCTAGGAAAATAACGAATGGGGCGAGTGGGAAGCGAATACATTGCATGATCGAAACACAGTTGAGAATGTTTATCGCTGGGTTTGCGGGTATGCCTCTTCTCAGACCTTAACGGCTTCTTGTCACATCTGTTTATGCAACGATCAGAAGCCACATCTATTTATGCAACGATTAGTGATGCATATACACTTTCCAGAATTTATGTGCGAGGCTGTCATAGTAAGACACAGAAATGTTGTAGGAAAGTTGGGCCCAAACACCATAGGGGTTAAAGATGATGGCTCTGTATCTAATTGTTCTTGTCCCGATATTGTCTCTTGATAACAGTCAATTATTTTCCTTTTCCTCGCAGACGCCCGACTGCATTACATGATAGGACTAGAGACAGTGACGATGATGAGGTTCACGATAGGGATTATGATCTTACTGGTTTAGCTAATAACTTGAACCAATTCAGATACAACATGCAAGCGAACAATGGTGCTGGGGAGGTAGTTGTTAATCTCTCTGACTAGTATATCTAATATATTTGGCTGAATCTGAATTTCATGTTTGTGGTTCCAGGATCATGGTTCCAACGACAGAGATGATGAGGTATGCATTATAGTTACCTGCTCTATGTCTAATGAAAGTGCTGCCAACTATACGTCTGACTGTAACATTTCGTGTAGGATGTCTATTTTGACGACGAATCTGCTGAAGTTGTTATATCATCTCTAAGGCTTGGTGATGAACAGGCTAAGTAAGCTGAAATATCTTATTTTTACAACTCAAATATCCAATTCAGAAGGAATTATGGATGGTTTCTAAAAACACGGAAGTGGTTTTTTCTTTGTGCAGCAATTTATTCACAAACTCCAACTGGTTCACATTCCAAGGAGATGAATTGGGTGAAAACACAGGGAATGGAGCGATTGCTTCAGAGGAAGCAATGGAAGATGTAAGCTTAAACGAAACGTCCGGTGGTGGAAATGGAAATGAAGAAGACGAAGACTGTCCGATTACGGAAAACAAGAACCCGTTCATTGACTCACCTGCAGCCATAGCCTCAACCTCAGAAGCAGTTACTGTAAGCACTGATATTGAGATTGATGAAGATGTGGGTTCAGATGAGTTGTCACCCGAATGGGTTGAACGTGGTGATTCATCTTCATCTGCTACACCCGTCACAGAAGATTCATCACTTGAAGACGATGTGAAAATGCCTGATGTGAGAATCCCAAACGGTTCTTCATCCTCAGAAGGTGAGATTAGCCCAAGATCACCACCTGTACCTTCATTGTTTGGAAAGGACGTTGAGTTTGTTGGAGTTGAGCCAGAAGGAACCGAAAGGGCAATGGATCAAGCTCTCAAAGAAGGCATAGTGGGAGAAGCAGGACCAATGAAGAGGAACAATACCGCCACAACCTCCTCCCCGAAAAAGGAGAGCTCCGATGATAGTATGCAGGAGTACAACGACACTAACTACTGGAAGGTTGATCATGAAGTGACTGTAGTTGAATGACGTGGCACAACCGTTGTCTGAAAGATTGATGACATGGGACAATCATTGTCTGAAAAGGATTTTCCTAAACAGACAAACATACAGGGAAGGGAAGGTACGTGTGAATGTACAGTACTACTAAGTCTTAAAAGTCATCTTTGTTTGTTTTTGGTTTTTGCATATTTTACCAAATGACTAATTTGCTCCTTTTAGTTTTATTTTTTTTACAAAATATGGATGCTTTTGCTTTGCCTATCAAGGATTTTATAGTTTACTCACTGTTTTTTTTACTTAATTACGTTTGAATATTTGAAAATTATTGGGACTCTTTGTTGTAAAGACTTTCGTGAGGGTTGTACGTTCTTGGATAATAAAAACTCTGAACGTTAATTGTCTGCAGATATGGTTTTGATGCTATATAGTTTACTCGTCAATAAACTTTTCTTCATTAGTAAATGAATCATATATTACTAATGTGTAAAATCTTAATCTTTAGGTAGTTTTAGGTTTATGTACAAGTGATGAATTTAATTAATGACCTTTAAGGGAAGCAATTTTGGAGTTAATCTCAAAAATGCAGATATCTTAAGCATCTTTTGCAAAAAAAAAAAAAATTCCGATCAACAATATTTTGCAACTTTTAATTTATTGCAACAATATAATCATTGTCACGAACAATAATTTTAAAATTAGGATACAATTTTATTGAAATGACTATTTTTTTTTTGTAAAATGATAAAACCCTGATCTGTGGTTCAATTATATGGACCCATGAGCCATAGGGCTAAGTATTAAACCTTGTTGACTCGTGGGCCTTTAATATTATAGAAGAATCAGATACACGCAATAAATAAAGACGAGAAGACCCTTCCTATGCCTACATATTCGAAGTATCCCGAAAAGTAGAGATCACAAAAAAAAAACATTCCCCAGAATTCAATTTGAGGCTCGTAGAGAAGAAGGATATTCTGTGTTCGAAGATGATAGAGGTGGTGCTTAACGATCGGCTAGGGAAGAAGGTAAGAGTGAAGTGCAACGAAGACGACACCATCGGAGATCTTAAGAAGCTTGTGGCGGCGCAAACTGGAACCCGACCCGATAAGATTCGGATCCAAAAGTGGTATAATATCTACAAAGATCACATCACTCTTAAGGATTATGAAATCCACGACGGCATGGGCCTTGAGCTCTACTACAACTAAAATCCTTTATTCACTCCGGTACATGTCTGTGTCATGAAACTTGAGATCTAGGGTTTATCATGGATTCGGATTTTTTTTCTAAGATTATTCCTAGTTAAATCCGGTTATTATAGTATATATATATATAGAAATTATCTTTATATTTTTATATATTTGTTGTTTTAAAAATTTTATGAGAGTTAAATATCGATATTTAATTGTATATTATAATATTGTAATAATATATTATAATTGTATATTTTAAGTTTTAAACAATATTTTACAAGTAAATTCTAATATTATTGCAAGTGACCTTTAGCTTAGTAGTGGTAGATGCTCAGTCCATTAAAGACATGTTTACTTACATATCGAGGGATCGAGTTTCTCCTGGAACTTGGTTAATGGACTATCCACTTCTCGCCTAATGTTGACAAAAAAATGATATATAAACCTACCAAAGTTAAATCGAACCAAAATTATCGAAATCAAGCTGAAGTATCTTGATAATCTTAAAAGAATTAACATTTTTTTCATACTGAATAACGAACAGAAGCGAATTTAAACTTAGTTTCTGATGATGACATAATCTTTTTAAAGATGTCTAAAATAACATCTTATGCGTTAAGCCTGTAAAATATCTCACCCCATTTTTATAATTATCTCCATTGTGCAAGAAAAAGTTTTTTTTTTTTTTTCTTTTGCAAGTATTAACAAAATTGCAGTTGGGTTTTCATTTAGTTGTTTTTTTTTTCAGTTATAAGATTACTTGTTTTTATTGAAATTGTTTATTCATGTGAATTGTTATGGATAAAATTGTAGGTATGTTTTTTTGGGTCAGCAAAAGGAGAAACTACAAACAAACAATTCTCATCGACGAGAAACCGAAAGAATCTGCAGAAAAAGCGTCATAAACATAATCTAGCAAAGAATCAAAATAATGATAACCTAAAAGTAAAGAAAAAATATAGGTAGCTAACCCATCAGCAAGATGGTTAGCATTTCTATACACATGATCTGGACAATCCAATCCCTTGAATATAAGTTATAGTATAAACGTACTTAGAAACACAGAAAGTGAGAATCCTCAATCCCATCTATCAGTCAATCTTATCTGTCAGAAAACCAACCCCCAATCTTGAATCCACCTAAATTATAGGTGTGTTTATATCTATAAAAGGGAAAATAATAAAAGCATAAATTCAGTGATGACGATCCGAAGCAGAGAACATGTCTGAGACTTTTAATTCTGGCATGAGGTACAGTACTTGTGGTTTGGTAATTGTCTTTTAAATGACTAAAAGAAGAGTATAAAATTTGAATTTTTTTAAACTTATATTAATTTTATTGAGTTCGATTGTACTATCTTTTAACTTCTATTTGGAATGGTGCCACGTTTTAGCATCCAATAAAAACCCTTATGAATGAGTTACTGAATTGCTAATCAGATCCTGGTTAACAAGTTTTTAATCTAATACTATAAACCATTTACATTAAACATGTGTACATTAGCCGAATAGTAAAAATTTGAGTCACTTATATTCAACAGCATTTGAGTTTATTTTCAGTCAGAACCAAACATGTCTCACTGAGTTTAACAAACTAGTAAGTTAGAATCTTGTAAGACATCTCTTAATCTATTTGCAAGACTACAAACCCAACCAATGGGTTCAAGCCCTTAATATACACATAGATAGAGCCTTCTATGTTACTTAATTTGAACAAAGATAGAACAATTACCAAATTTTGGTTGTGCACGCAGTTCAGGAATGAGCAAAGAGAATAAATTGTGAGACAAAGGTCATGAATGGTGAATTGGTTTTTGGTTTTTAGATTCTAGTTTTTGGTTTTTAATTTTCAATTTTTGATTTTAGTTTTTAGTTTTTGATTTTTGTTAATAGATTTTAGTTTTCAAAAACTTAAAAATTTGGTTTTTGGTTTCTAGCAAAAGTAACGTGAGTTTTGTAAAAACTGGTTTTCCTAGTTTTAAGGAAAACAGAAAAACTAAAATCATGAATGTTTTATTGTTATAGAAACTGTTTTTAAAATCTTAAAAAAAACTATTTCTCTAAAACTTGACTGGCTAAAATTAGAGATTTTGAAAAATAAAAACCATTATTTGAATGAAAGTTGGACAAGGAATTTAAGAAGATAAGGACTTCTTCGCTTATTTGAATGATTAATAATCAAAATCTTATAATTATCTTCTAGACTTTCGCTTTTGTAGATCTTGTTTAGATTGTGATTTTAGATTTTTTTAAATTTTTTTACTAATATTTAGTATCTTAAAGTAATTTTTTTTCCCATGTAAACTTAACTTTATTAATGATAATCATATAGTATATTACTTGCAATGAAATTACAACAAATCATAAAATTTCGGAAAGAAATAATGAAAGTTGTGCTTCGTTTTCTTGATATTCGTTTTGTCTATCAATCTTGGGTGGCATTCTTGCTTAGAAAACATTGTCCTCACTTATGCATTCGAAAGCCAAATGTTGCGATCTATTTGTTACATCACGAAACCTTAATGTGATCAAGACTCTCATAAAAAAAACAGACATAATGTTCCTTGGTTGTAGTAAACCCCTATGCTTGTTTGACTAACTTTAATCTTAATCTGATTCTCACTTTATTTTCCTCTTTATCAATTATGTATTGATTCCGTGGTGGTTTCTATGGTGGTCGTAGTTTCATCACCATATACAAAGGAAGATGAGGTAATCTTCATGACGCCAATAGAGGACGCCTTGGCACGAAGTCGAGAAGATCAAAACCATCGTGATCAAAATCAGTCTCGATAAAAATACCAAAACGTTGCCTAATGTATTGGAATTGGGATGCAATGACCACTTCGAGACATAATTCCGTGGACATTGGAATTGCATCATCATCCATTCCGATAGTATAGTCATGCATTTTCTTTTGGAAATCCGCCATTGTTGTAGAGAAAAAAACACTCCAAAATATGAAAGAATATTGCAGACACACATAGATCTTAAATATCCATGCCCAGATAGTTGAGTGGAAATTCGAATCCGATATAACTACCGTTAATCGGCCAGAAACTGCTCTTCGATTAGGAGAGAAACTGTCAATTTCGAAAAGATGTAGAAATCATAGAGAGAGAAACAAAGAGAAAAGAGTAAGTAATTAGTTATGTTACAAAATAATTTTAGTGGATATTTTTATTATATTTTATTAATTATTTAATATATAATATAATAAATGAAAAATAAAGAAATTAAGCTATAAGACAAAAGATAATTGGCAAAATGCCAAAAAAAAACTAGGCAACTGAATCGTAATAATATCCATTATAACCCTTTTACGTAGGTCTGTACCAATATCTCTAAAAAAACTTTGAAACATAATTTTCTGACAGGAGAATACTGAGAAACAAAATTTATTATGTTATTATGTTTGTTATATGTTTAAAGAACATAAAGTCAATTGATCGTAAATATTGACAGATTAAAACTGTTTATCTTCTTCCTCTTTTGTATTTATTTCACTTTCCAATATCCACCTCCGAATCATAGATTTTCTATTCCTTATTTTTCAGTTGTTCCTACGCGATTGTAAGTGTAATAATGGTGGAGAGTTCATATCTTTCCAAATTTCGTTGTTGTTTCGCAAGTCTGGATTTATTGTTTGAGTTCTTTAATCGGCAAAAAGGTAAGATCCAATGTTTATTATTATATAATTTGTAAGGTTCCGTTTTTAACCTCGTGTTGCTTTGGCTCTTCTACTTTTTTTCCAGATTTTCTGTCAATCGAAACTCGATTTAGTGTAATTAGAGTTCCAATAAAGCTTAATCGTTTGTTACCAATGTCTTCAAGATTCTAGACTATTGCGTTAAACTATTTTGTAAAACCCTTAGTTTTTTGGGTTGCATATTAGAAGTAAGAAAACTTAGCAGTGCGATTGACGGTTCACGATTGTCCTACAAATATCAGATCTATACTTAGATGCACCAAGTAGTAGTTGTTTGATATTTGGTATTTTGTAAGATTGAGAAAATTCTGATTTTCGTTTACAAATCAGTGTTTATCTATATAAGTTCTAAATTTTCCCTATATAATGGAATGTAACAGTGTTAAGATATAAGTTAAACTAGTTGCTAAGTTCGTTTGTCATAAAAGGTTATTTTGTTACCTATATAATTTGTTGCAAGGTATCACCATTAATTTTCCATTAATTATATATACGACATATTAAGTAAACTCCTTTATATTCCTGTTATAAACTCCCTCTTATTCATCCTATTTCTCTCCATTAGTTCTATATATCAAACATATTAACTAAACCCCTTTATATTCCTCCTCTAAATCCCCTCTTATTCATCCTATTTCTCCCTGTTCATTCTATATATTCAATTTGTTATGTGTACAAACTAAAAATTTTCACTTTATTTTCATACAACCCATTCACCCTATTTTTATTCATTTTTCTTGTAGGTCAATCAGTTTTGTCGATGGTGTTTCTCTTACTTACAAGGATGTTGTAGACATGATTGATAGGAAGTTGTCTTCTTCTTACTCTATTTGCATGCTCAGGGCAGTGATGAGGAGTGCATCTGATGAGGGCCTCGATGGTTACCCAAGTTCTGACCACGGTTTCAAAGACTCAACAAGCTGCAGAAGGGGTGAAACGAAGGTTGTTGGTCAACTTTGGCTCAGGGGTGATTGGACTGAGACAAAGGGCTGCGAGTAGGCTTTCTTGGGGGTCCTCCACGCACTAGAAAGCCTAGACTCAGTCGATCCAAGAGCAAGGGGGAAACCGCACACAATACTCTAAGAAATCGACAAAACCAAAACTAGAGTTCAAAGACAAACTTTGAAGCAAACAAACTAAATTTTATTAGATGATTTCTNAGACAAACTTTGAAGCAAACAAACTAAATTTTATTAGATGATTTCTTGAATGATGAAGACAAATGAAATGAGCTTATAAAGAGAGTGCTCAACGTTCAGAAGAAACAAATAAGGAATCAAATCAAACTCTTAAATGCAAAAACTAACCGTTGCCACTTAAATGAGCAAGGCCGGGAAAGGAAACAAGGGAGTTGGTCGGGATATTCTTCATCTAAAACCTTGGAGGACGCCTTTTACAGGTGCTAATGATCTTTCCACAAGTGCAAGGACGGTTGGAGTGAACGCAAGTGTGAACATAGGTGTGAACGCGTCCATTTAAGGAAGGTCGCGGCCGAGGTGCATTTCTTGAGTGTGAACGCCCCTACACGATGTTGAAGTGTATGGGAATGTTTTGGGAAGCTTTCTTGGCTCTAAATAAGGCTGAGTATTGTTGAGAAAATTCTAAGCCGCGTCATTAGAATCGAACTCACGTACGTGCGCACAAAAGGGACTGCGAGTAGAATCTTGGGTCTCTTTGGGTTATGGTGTTTCTTTGGGACTTTCTTCCATGTGATCAGCTTCATGAGGTGTAATGGCTTGGATAAACCTCATCATGGCCTGAGTAGAACCATTAATTAAGAGCTTGGCCGAGTTACTTCGATAACGGCCTAGGTCGCGGGTTGTCTTGAGTTTTGAAGCAATTGATACGTGATTTTCATGAATGATGCTCTTATTGGTGATGGGATAAGGGTCTAGAAAGGACAAATCAATGGCAATCGTCTCCCCTTCGCCATCGACCTGCCCCACAAGGGAGTTCGTCTCTCCTTTACCCTTGGCTAGACCCGCATGTCCGTTGTATCGAGTGCGTCCAAGGATGTTACCGGCGGAGATCTCATCAGCATCACTCTCAATTCATACTCATTTATAGGCCTGGGCATAAAAACCGGACCCGAAGAACCGAACCTGGACCCGACCCGAAAAAGAAGACCCGAACCCGAACCCGAACCCGAACCCGAAATGCCTAAATACCCGAACGGGTACAAAAATTTAGGACCCAAAGAACCGGACCTGAACCCGGACCCGAACAAAGAACCGAACGGGTACCCGAAGACCCGATTATATAGTACTTTTTAGGTATTTTTAGAGTATTCTATGAGTATTTTTTGGTATTTTTAGATATTTTCACATAGATTTTGAATATTTAGGTATTCAAAAGTATTTTTTTGGTATTTTTAAGTATCTTTATGATATTTTTAGGTATTTCTTTTGGTATTTTTAGCTTTTTTTGGAATATTTCTTGGTTATTTGGGTATCTGGGTAAGTTACAGTTTTTTTTTAAATTTGGACCCAAACCGACCCGAACCTGAATGGAATCGACCCGAAACTGAACCAAAATAGTAGTTGGTCCTATATGGGTATAAATATTATGGACTCGAAAGAACCAGAACCAAAAAGATCCGACCCGAACCTGACCCAAAGATCCGAACACCTAGGGCTCATTTATTATGGCGATAAACAAATTTTGATGGTTCCTCTTAATTTACTAAATTTAACCCTATTTAGGGAAGTTACCTATCAGTTATGGACAATTCCGTACTTGTCTTGTTTTTGTTTACGAAGTTGCTAACGTTTTCTTAATCATTTTTGATTGTAAACGTATTTGCTTTTAGCTTGGGTTTCATGATTTGATTACAAATCTTTAATAATTCAAAACAATTTTTGAACATAATACGTATTGGAATCCATAATAACTAGAGAAAACTAGTAAGGATTCCATTTGCCGAATACATAAAAAACTAAAGTTCTTTTCCGTGGCCAATGACATTTCCTACCTCCGTGCCATCCAACATATATGAGTAAAATAATATATATTAACTTTCAATTTAGATGTGACATATACGTAGACATTTGACATGTTAAAGCTTTCGTTATCTCCCCCTAGTTTACATGTTCGGTATTACCACCTAACATTTGAAGAATGTCAGTAAACATTACATCTCTGCCCCCTCGTATTTTCTCTCAATTTTGCTCATTCACTATTTAGGATAAGATTTATAGGGGTATTTTGGTAAAGGAAAGTAAGATTGCAATTTTTTTTATCATCAAATAAGATGACATTTAAGCCTTACTGAACCCCAAAGGGATGAGGAGATCGAAACTCCTACTGTGTGTCTGAGATCCAACCCTTTAACCACTCAAGTCTCTGCAGTCGTATTGCCAATTTAAGTTATCCAAATGTCATTTCTCCAATTTTAGAATTATTTATTGCCATATGGCAAATTCACCCTTAAAAATACCGAGAAATAAAATAGTTTTAGAACGTAATTGTTAAAAAAAAAAAATTGTTCCTTTATTGATTCATTATATTTAATGGAATATATAGGTAATAAACTACAAATAAGAAGTTATATATTTTTAATAAATTATTTTTATTGTATAAATATCCTATTTTAAACCCAAATCCCAACCATTTACAAAACATTTAAAAACCTAATTTCGTAGCACCCTAATCCCAACCTATTACAAAAAAAACTTAAAACCCTAATTTCCAAGTAAAATAATACGAATCTTAATGCTGAAAACCCTCAGAAACCGGTACTATTGGTATCTGAATTCTTCTCCTTTCTGACTTCCATAATCTTTCTATGAAAATTCGAATGAACATTAGGTTTGAAATTGGGACTTGAAGCAGGACGATACTCAGCAAATAGCCGACCTGTTCTATAACGTACACCACACGCATTGCACAACGTTTTTTTGCCCTTTGGACCTTCTCTCCACATTGGAGTCTTTCTCGTGCCGCAGTGTGAACAACTTTTGCCTGAAATTTGAACTTTAAAATCAAAGAAAAAAACCGAAGTCAGAAAACATCGTCGTTTTTGTCTTCCTCAAATAGTTTTTGTTCATAGAACTGACCTCTTGTTGCAGTACTTGGTGAACTATCAACGTATTTGTTGTGATGAGGATCATCGTCATCCTCAAGCTACATGGTGAAAAGAACATTAAACAATTTATTTTAATTCAGAACCAAAACATATTTTTACAGAACGTAAGAAACTCACTTGTAAACTAGAATCTTCTAAGATCTCCCTTAATTCATCTGCAAGATTACAAACCGAACCAGTCGGTTCAAGTTCGTGATAAGGGATCTCAAGTTTCTGCATAGCAATTTCGAAATTCTCTTCTTCTTCGTGTAGAAATTCTATTTCGCGTGCCATCGTTCGTTGGTTGATAAGTAAGTTGATTTTTTCTTGTATATATATATACATTTTTTTGGTCGTGTCTTGTATATATATACATCACGCATATATCTTTTATCCTTATCCTATAGATAATTTTAGTTGAAGTTCATCAAAGAATATAATCTTGTGACGATAAGATGCTAATTATGGGACGAGATTCAGGTCCTTTCCCGCGACTCGTCTATTAACTCTCACCCCTGGATGTTAATTGGGGATTTCAACCAAACAAGATATCCTCAAGAGCACAGCTCAGGTAGCAGTCGCATTTCAGGTGGAATGGCCAAGTTTAGAGCTTGTATTGATTACGCAGGGATTCATGATCTTACTAGCAGGGGTAACTTCTACAGCTGGTGGAATAATCAAGAGGAAAACCCAATTGCCAAAAAGTTGGATAGAGCTATGGTTAATGACAATTGGCTGCTGTCTTTCCCGATGGCTTATGCTCACTTTGGTCAATTAAGTTTCTCGGATCACACTCCTATCTCCGTAGTTATGGGAACCCTGAGATTAAGAAATCTCATTTCAAGGTTTCGCATTTTCTCTTTGATCACCCTGACTTTCTACTCCAGGTTCTCAATCATTGGCATAGTGTGAATATTATGGGATCTTGTTAGTTCATTCTTGCTCGCAAACTGAAGCTTTTGAAGAAAGAGATCAAGGACCTAAATAGGGAGTTTTATTTAGACCTCCAAAACAGAACCAAAGAAGCTCATACTATCTTATTGGAATGCCAAGACCGAGTGCTAAGCTCTCCATCTTCGCTGAATGCCGCAGCTAAGCATACTGCTCGCAGAAAATGGGACACATAAGTGACAGCAGAGACCAAATTTCTCCAGCAACGATCACGAGTAAACTGGATAAGGTGTGGGGATGTGAACTCGTCGTACTTCCACAGGGTTGTTACCTCGAGAAGGGCAGCTAACTATATATGTTACCTGGTGAACGAAGAGGGTCATCGGGTTGAATCCAAGGCTGAAATTCAACTGATGTGTGTTGAGTTTTATCGGTCACTCCTTGGCCCTCAAGTTCAGCCCCTAACAGAAGCTGAGATCAACACCTTGTCTGCCTTAGTTCCCTTCCGATGCACTGAGGATCAACAGCGCCAATTGGAACTCCAAATTTCAGATGCTGAAATCAAGACATCAATATTTGATATGCCAAGGAACAAAACGTCGGGACTAGACGGATACACATCAGAGTTTTATATGCACACTTGGGAGATCCTTGGAGCCAATGTCATTGACTCGGTTAGGGAATTCTTTACCTCGTGCTCCTTGCTAAAGCAGACCAATTCCACAGCCATATCTCTAATTTCGAAACGTCCGGGAGCAGACAAAGTGACTGAGTTCCGCCCTATATCCTGTTGCAATGTACTCTACAAAGCCATCTCCAAGATTATAGCATCCAGACTTCAACCACTACTCCCGGGAATTATCTCTTCATCCCAGTCTGCCTTTGTCAAAGGGAGACTACTGACAGAGAATGTACTTCTCGCCACCGAAATGACTCAAGAATCTGGTAGAGGAACAATTGCACGCAGAGGTTTGCTCAAAGTTGAATTGAGAAAGGCGTTTGATAGCATAAAATGGGATTTTATATTGGAGACTCTAAGATTTTCAAATTTTCCAAGGAAAATAAGGAGTTGGATTGAGCAATGCTTGACAACTACTTCGTTCTCTATTAATGTCAATGGAGAGTTATGTGGCTTCTTCAAAGGAACCCAAGGACTTCGTCAAGGAGATCCATTATCTCCAACGATATTTGTTATGGCAACGGAAATCCTCTCTCAACTGCTTAAGCAAGGTTATAGCAGTGGGCAGATCCGTTATCATCCACTGGGGAAGGACCCCAAAATCTCCCACCTTGCCTTTGCGGATGATTTAATGATTTTCTTTGATGGCTCTCTGAGTTCTTTGCAGGGCATCTCCGACATTTTAAGCACATTCCCAACTCTCTCGGGTCTCTCAATGAATATAGACAAATCGACGCTTTTTCTGGCGGGAGTATTAGAAACTGAGGTTGCAGAGATGAGTCAACTTGGGTATCAACTGGGTAACCTACCTGTGCGGTATTTAGGACTGCCTTTGCTCCATCGAAGGTTAAGGAAGTCAGATTACTCTCCCCTCCTCGACTCCATCAACAACAAGCTCAATTGTTGGTCCACAAAAATGTTATCTTCGCAGGAAGACTGCAACTCATCTTAGTGGTTATCTATAGTATTGTCAACTTCTGGGCCTCAGCGTTTGCTCTCCCCCAAGGGTGCATTCGTCAGATCAAGAAACTGTGTAATAAGTTCTTGTGGGCAGGAAAGACGGATGGGAAAGCTACAGCAAAAGTAGCATGGAAAATGGTTTACTTGCCAAAAAAAGAGGGCGGTCTTGGACTCCGAGACTTCAAAGCTTGGAACCAAGTGCTAAACCTTAAGTTAATCTGGCTTTTATTCGCTAATGGTGGATCGTTATGGGTCGCGTGGATGAAGAAGCACATGCTCAAATCACAGAATTTTCGGAGTGATGAACCAAAGATTAACTCTTCTTGGATTTGGAAATTCCTTCTTGCTTTAAGACCACTTGCTAAAAGTTTCCTCTCATGTAAATTAGGTGATGGAATGAGCTGCAACTTCTGGTTAGATAACTGGAGTCATCTCGGTCCTTTGATTGACATTACAGGACCCGTATGCCCATCTCAGATTGGTATCAACATCAATGACACGGTTCACCAAGCAACAACAGAGAACCGTTGGAGACTCCCATCAGCTAGGAACAGAAATGCCTCTGTCCTTATCCTTCGAGACCTGATGCTTCGAACTCCTCCTCCTGCACACACTGGGGGTCCGGACAAGTACTTATGGGGAACAAATGATCAACGCTTGGGTTACTTTAGCAACAAGCTCACTTGGAATAATCTTAGACCGACATCTCCCTTATGCTCTTGGTACAAGGTGATTTGGATTAAAATTGGAATCCCAAAGCATTCATTTCTTCTTTGGGTTGCAAACTATGATAGGTTACCTGTGAAGAAACACATGCTTGAGTGGGGATTGCAAGTTGATGGCAATTGTACACTGTGTTCAAATCACTTGGAAACTAGAGAGTATTTGTTTTTGCATTGTCAATAGGCAGAGCATATTTGGAACAGGGTACAACAAAGGCTGGGATTCACGAGCTACATATTCATGAATTGGAACTCAATGATAAATTGGTTGATTGGACAAACGCCAGGAGTCTCCTCAACACTCAAGAAGCTCACGGCACGGGGGTTATCTATATGATCTGGGCTGAGCGCAACGCACGCAACCACGGCGAAACTTCAAACTCGGCTGAGCACGTCTTCCATAGACTTGACCGAACGGTCCGTGATACGATCCTTGCAAATCTCCGAAGAAAGCGGGGAAAAAGGCTTTTGTCTCAATGGTTCAAATACCTCTAAGTGTTAACAATCTGTAGGTTGTTTTAGTCTTATTAATCTCGGCCTGTTTAATTTTTTTTGTAGGATCCGAGATCTAATTTTAGTTTGTAATATCGACATTCGGTTATGATAATTAATTAAAATGTTATAAAAAAAAAGATGCTAATTTACAGAATAATAAAAATATTGTAAAATTAGATACTAATAATTGTCATTGGTTCATTTGTTTTTGTTTTGTTTTTATGGTCGCTCATTGGTTCATTTGTTGTTATTGACGTAAGTTTAAAAACAATTTATGTTTATTTATTCCCAAAATAAATAGATATTTAAGCAGTATAGATAATTCGTGATTGGGAATTCATTTTTGTTTTCCCTGCCGAAGTTAAAAAAAAAAAAAAAAGATAATAAGTGATTTATATTTATGTCATTGTGATAATCACAGATAATTTTTTCTTTTCATCGTTAAAATTTTTTTTTTTTCGTGATTATCACATAAATTCAAAAGTAAAATTTTTAGATTTAATCAGAATAACTAGATGATATCTCGTGCTATGCACGAATATGTTTTTGTAAATAATCAACATATATTTGTAGTTATTTTAATTTATTTACAATATTTATATGTGATATTGTTTTTTGATCATGATTTGATTTGAATATATAAATTTATTAATTGTATATATATTTGATATATCAAAAATCAACTTATAGTGATAATAGTTTTTGTACACAGATAATATTTTTCAAACTCTTATGATTTAAGGTTTGAAGAATTACAATTTTCATATATAAATTTTTTTGTCATATAGGTTTTTAGAGTCATGTTTATTTACATCTTTAGACCCATATTCATTTCATTTGTTAAACCCCTGTTTACTTAAGGTTTTATACTCGCGTTTATTTATGGCTTTATACTCGTGTTCATTTGCGATTTTAAACCCCTATTCATTTTTATCATCATTATATATTATCATTTATATCTACATAATATATCTATTTGTATTAGTATATTTTATAAATACATGGGAGAATTTCAAAAATACCCTTTTTGACATGCTCTTTTTCAAAATATGCCATTTTCTTAAAAGAAGCATGTCAAAAAGGGCATTTCTTAAAATTCTTCTAAATATACATATTTTATTATTATGTGACGTCATTTCAATATATTTTCTTTTTATTTTTTCATATGATATGGTCTTATTTTAAATTTTAGAATTTATATTTATTTCAAAGTTATAATAAGTGGATTTAATAAATTTATAACTTATAATACTTTAACATATCTGTATTCTTAATAGATTAATAATGTTTTTTGTAATTTAACGAATTAGGAATATAATTTATAATTTTATTGGAATATGAAAATTAGAAAATAACTAATGATACTCAAGACATAATTTACATATAATTTCTAAAAGTTATAGTATGTAAATGATTTTTATACATACCAGAATACAAAAAAAAAACAGAATACAAACTAAAATTAATTGAAGAAATCTTCTTATAAATCTTATAAATTATATAATTTTTTACATGAATTGTCAAAGTAAATAAAATATCTTAGGTTTTCTGAACTATATCATCAGTCCGAAAATATTTTGTTTATTTATTTTGTTAAATAAATAGTAATATCAATTATTATTTATTAAATATGATTGAAGATTATCTCAAATATCCTTCTTGTTTTATCTTATTATAAACTAAAAAATAATAATGTGATTAAAATTTAATTTTATCATAATGTTTCCTTAGTAACAAATTTATTACAATACTTCGTACGCCAAAGCAAATAAATATAACACGGTCTTTAAGTTAATGCTACACTTTTACTATATAAAAGATAGAGATTGTACTACTTGAAATTATTAGGTAAAAAAATCTTATTAAAACAAAAAGACAAATTAATTAGTTAAAACAAATCGACCAATCAAAACAAATCAAGGGATTTAAAATCGTAAAGAAGCATATCAATCATTTGACCATGTTCTTTAGTGGATATTTTCCAGAGTTTTAAAATTTTAACTTTAATCCCCCATGTTTCTTTGCTGGGTTTCAACAAAAAAATTTCATATAAAGAGATGATGAAGAAAAGCAAAAATAGAGAGAAAAAGGAAGGTGGTAAAATCGTTGGTGGTAAAATCGTTGGTGTTGTTAAATGTTTCCCGAATGTTTCCTATATAGATTCCAATTAATATTTTTGTTCTATTAGGATTAGAAATATCTTTTGTTTGATTTTCCCTAAATATAAAGTATTTGGTTAACCATTGAATTAATGTTCTTATCATAATTTAACAAACAAAATTTGTTTGGATCTTATCATAATCTTAACAAACTTATTCTGTTAAAACAATTATAACTAACGAAGTCAAATTATGGTTCAAATACGACCAATCATGATTCAAAAACCACCAGTCAAATACGACCAATCAAATCAATAAAAATTTATTGCTACAGAAAAACAAAGATACAACCAAATCATGTAACAAATTATCTAAACAAATTTTATTTAGATAAATTAATTATTTAATACAAATCAATCAATCAAAGATTTAAATCTGTATTATATTATAAATTATACGGATAATCCTATTACTATTGTTTTATTATAATAGAGATGTATCAAAATTAAATACTATGCAAAAGGATGTTTTCATAAAACTAAAACACAATATGTATTTTGGATGAACAACTAAAATAGTATCAAAATTTAAATTATTTACTATATAATTTTGTCTCTATGAAAATTACTTAAATAAAATTTGAATATACTTTAATACAATTTACCCTCTTTTGCTTTATTGAGAAAAATAGTATTACGATGTAAGTAATACCATTAATAAGATGTTCCATGCACATCCACAAAAATAAGTATACTAAACAAAATAAAGTTTTTTTTGTAAACATTAGGTTCAACTGGCGAGCCTATTAACCAAATTCCTATACAATATAGATGTTGAGATTCGATCTCGAGATATGTAAATACGCCTATCTTTAATAAACTTACCATCTGTTCCTACTAGAATAAAAACCACTTGCAAATAAAATTACTTTGAGACTACACAACTTACAAGGCAAAAAGATAATTCTTACAAAAATTGAATGAACAGAAAACTCTCTGGACAAAAAAATTCCGAGATTTAACTCAGTGGTCGTCATTGTTCTGGGAGTGGTGGTCGGAGGCTTCTTCAGCTTCAATCACCGGTGTCTTGCCTTTCCCTTTGTCTCTTTCCCTTTATGTTATTTTCGATCTTGTTTAAGTGGTCGGAGAAAAATTCAGATCTAAGCCATGGTGGTTGGTGATGCTCGGAAGATTATGTCGAACGTGTCATAACTGAAGTTTTAACCATTCTGAAGTCATGTGGTGAGTGTCATGACTCGTGTTTATTCAGATCCGGTGAGGTGGTGCTTTGTGTCCACCGCCGTTTTGCTTAGTTTTGTTGTCTAGTGGTTTCATTTTAGTGGATATTCTCGGTGAAGTTGGTCTTCTCATTTTGGTGTCAATCTCTTTGGTGTTCGAAAGGTTGTTTGTCTGTCCGGAGGTCTTCGTCGGAAATGGACACTACCATCGTTTGGTTTTTGGTTATCCTTCTCTCCCTTTGCTTTAATTGGATTAAGTTATATTTAGCTTAATCTGGTCTAGTTTGCTAGTTTTTAGCTCGGTTGAGTGTTTTAGTTAGCTCTATTTTCTGTTTTAAGATTACTTGTTTCCCTAGTTTGAATGTCTAGTTTCCTCTCCGGTTTGATCAAGAGTTGTGCTCTCTTGGGTTCACTTTTTCTATGCACAGGACAATTTTGCTGTTCCATGACTAGTTCGAAATCTTTTCTTCTCAAGAATCCTATCAAGGCGTCAAATAGTCAATCCAGAGCTGTGCCAACATTAACGGATGTCATAGACGAAGCAAAAAAATGCTCCAATTTAACAAAGATAAAAACTACAAAAATAATCAATATCTTCAAAATAAATTTTAAAAATAGTAAACAAAATATTACTAATAAAATATATATTTTATACGTAGCAATTAACCAAATTTTTAACATCAATTTTCAAATCAGTTTTCTTTCAATAAATATAATTGTCAAATCTTTTGTGTGAAATAGTTGAACTAAGTTATAAAATCTTTTAAATGGACATATTTAACTATTAAATTATCATGATTTATAGATTGTAATTTTAAAAAAACAAAAATCCAAATATTAGTTCATATCTTTAAAATTTATATATATATATATATATATATATATTATTTATGATAATATAGATGCCCCTAAGTTTTATGAAAAAATGAGATGTCCTAGGCCAATGCTTAATTTCCCTAAGTTGATCTATGTTCTATCTCGACTTCGCTTTCTCGGAGATGTGAGATTCATTCTCACCGGTTTAGGCATGTGTTCATCATTACTGCGGTGTGTGGTACACTTATTCACTATAGGAAGGTTCATCCTCGCTTCGGACTTGTTATGCTGAGCGGCGTTTTCTGTCTCTTCTTAGGGGTAGTAGTTTATAGAGTTTATGTTTTAGGGTCCTAGCATGGTCTTTTTCGGGGTTAGAGTTAAAAAGTTTTCCTTGTTGAGATTTCATTTCTTTTTTTCGGGTTTTGTTACCAGAAATACTTTATTTTCTCTGGTTTTATGCTCAATTATCGTTGGTACTTTCGAAACAATATGTTCTTTTTTTCTATATAATTCGGTTAGAAAAAAAAGGATTACAACTTACAACTTGCCATTACAATTGTAATCACATAAAATTGCGGGACAGTTGCATGACTGTTTTGCAATTAATATGAGACTCGAATTTCTGAGCCTATAGAAACGTACTTTTGATATTGATGTGTAACCCATATTATAGCATTTCCAAAATTTTGGGTTTGGACCGTTTCCTACATACCTCAAAAAGACTAACTAGAATGTGGAAATATAGGGTATCCCACTTATTACCAATTAACTTTAACTTAAAGAGTCCATGATACATTCCTGACAAATAACTTGCAGGTGAAGTCAGATTCGCATGTGTTGATCAATCTGCTCAAAAGCAGACTATATTCACAAACACTACAAAAAAAAAATTGTATTAAGACATAATATTTCGTCATAATACATATTTTGTCACATATTTTTATAAATTTGTGACAATTGGTAAATAGTTGCAATACAAACGTTGCAAATGTATATTTGTAACAAAAACATCACAATACTGGTGACGGAAAAAATATAATAACAATTTTATCACAAATTGTTACGAAATAGAGTCACAATAATCTTTTTAAAAAATGTAACAAATAAATTTTGTAATAAAAATGTAAATAAAACGTCACAAATTATTATAAATATTCTTAGTTACAATACAATCGTTACAATAACTCTAATTCTTTGTAATGAAATGACCAGGGTCTATTTTTCAGCATATCCAATATCTTCGGGAAAAATACAGATTTATTACTTTCTTTTATATACCATATTTTAACCTTAGCCTGTTTTGGCTAATTAATCAAGGGAGTTTGCTTCCTTAGCTGAAAAAACAAAAAATGTTCTTGTACTCATCCTTAAGGAAACGAGAGAAAGAACTTTCTTTCGGGCACGATAATGGAGAGTTTTGAACACCTATCAGTAGCAGATCAAGTAATGATTTACGTGGAATATCTCGATTTTAGATTGAGGACGTCCACGGTCCACAACTCTCTGAATAATATTCTAGTTTATTTCATAAGAACTTTGGTATATGTTTTTATCAAAAAAATAATAATAATAATAACTTTGGTATATATATGTTATCTTTATTTTTGAATTCTAGTGACAATTGTTTGCCCATGCTGCAACTCTTGTATTATCATTTTAACTTAATAATGAAGCATGTTTGACAAAAATTATACTCTTTTCATTTCATAATAAGTGTCTGTCTAGTATTTTTCATATAAGTTAAGGAAACATATTAAAATTCTATTATATTTCTGAAAATTAGTTGACTCTTGACATTTTTTTATTGGTTAATTATAAAATTAAATTAAATAATTTATATTAAAAGTTATATCATAAATTTAAACGATACTTATTTTGAAACGAAAAACTAATCCTAAAACTACAATTATATGAAACGGATAGAGTATTATATAATTTTAGGGTGATTTACTCAAATAGTATGGAATTATAGGTAAATGACTCAAATAGTATGGAATTATCATTAATTACTCAAATACTCTTGTTTTTTTTGTAATTGCCATTTTGCCCTTTTCGTATGTGTAAACAAAAAAGTATTTACGAAAATGCCACGTCAGCACGAAATTCGCGTAGGTCTGCCATGAAAATCTAGCAAAGGTCTGCCAAAGGTCTACCAAAGGTCTACCAAAGGTCTACCAAATGTCTATCAAAGGTCTATCAAGGTCTACCAAGGTCTACCAAAGCT